>JAODAL010001159.1:0-246250 GCA_025379985.1 Phyllomedusa bahiana
CCCTCTTTTTTTATTTGGGTGGGGGAAGGAAAGTGCGATTTTTGTTTTGTCCCGGGATCCAGGAGGGGGGCCACCCAGTAACTTTTTGTTCATTTTGATGGCCTTAATGCGAGGATCATGTTGGAGGAAAGTGGAGCATCCAAGCACTCATGTGAGAGATGGAGCCTTGATTTCCCAAGCCTCTGGTCGAGGGGTCACTAGCAAACTGATCTCCTCATCTTCCTCCTCCGCCTCAAAGTCGCGCCAACCTCTTTCCAAGGCAGGGACGTCGGTAACATCGGTGTCTAGAATACCTCCTCCTCCTCCTCTCCTCCGCTGCCTCCGCACAGCTCAACACAGCCCTGAGCTTGCCTGAGATGATGCACCCTGAGAGCTGATGCGCCACCTTGCACTAGCTCTGGACCCCGAACCACTGCCTAATAAGACCGATGAAATTGTGAAACTGTCGGGCCTTGTGGATTTGACGGAGAGAAAGGCTCCGTGTCCGCATCTGTGTCCGTCTCCTCCTCCGTCGCTGGCGGACCTGTTGTTTCAGAGTGTCCAAACGATCGTTCCAGAACTAAGATCACCACAATGCTCATGCTGACACGGGCATTGTCCGCACTGACCATGTTGGTGGCTTCTTCTAAACTGGCACGGGTGGTGCAGAGCTCTGTCTCCTGCCTCCACTCTCGGTGGTTCAACACCCCGAGGTCCGTACCGCTGCTTGTCAGGCCATGTGTCACTTCGTACTGCGTAATGGCATTGCGCTGCTGCCACAATCGCTGATGCAGGTGGAGGGTGGAATTCCAGCGTGTTGCCACGTCAACAATGAGACGGTTGACGGGGAGGCCGAGCTGACGCTGCAACGCAGCCAGCGGATGAAAGCAGGTGCGAACCGGCGGAAGTGCGAACTCAGACCTCGAGCCTTCTTCAGCAGGCAGTCCAGACCCGGGTAGCTCTTTAGAAATTTCTGGACGACAAGGTTCATGACATGTGCCAGGCAAGGGATGTGCTCCAGCCTACCGATCTTAAGGGCGGCCAGCAGATTTCGCCCGTTATCGCACACCACCTTGCCTGGCACAAGGTTCTTGTCACCCAGCCAGCGCTCGGTCTCGTTGCTTAGAGCTGTCCACAGCTCCTGACCTGTGTGGGACGGTCTCCAAGCAGATTAATTTCAACACGGCCTGGTGTCTCTGGGCACGTGATGCCACCAGAGGACCTTGGGGGAAAGAGCCCTGCACCATCCCTGCGGTTTTGAAGATCGTGCGCCGAGCCTGAGAGCCACCGTCACCCCCAGAGACATCCACCCAGCTCACCCAGTGAGCTGTCACAGAGATATAGCGGCCTTGGCCGTGCTTACTAGTCCATGGGTCGGTGGTGAGATGGACTTTTCCGGACACAGATGCAGACAACGCGCTTGAAATTTTAGATGACCCGTGGCTGGCCAGGGCAGGGACGGCTTTTCTGGCAAAGAAATGCCTGCTCGGCATCTGGTATTTGGGGGCAGGCGAGGGCCATGACGTGGCGGAACCCATCTGTGTCCACCAGACGGAAAGGCAACATTTCCAAGGCCAAAAGCCTGGCAATGCCGACATTCAGGCTTTTGGCTTTGGGATGGTTTTGGGTTAAAGTGTTTCTTCTGTTCCCAAACCTGGAAGACAGAAGGCTGGCTGCTAGACTGGCCGCTGTACGGCGTGCAGGTCGTCAAACTGGCGGAAGGAGAAGGGTAGGATGGGTCTCTGGTGGTGCTGGTGTACTCGGGCGACGGTGGAGGCTGAAGCGTAGGCTGATCCCTGATCATGACTCTGAGAGACATGGCAGCGAGGAACGCTTGGTGTGGCGGAGGAGAGGAGGCGGAGACAGAGTGGTGACAGTGGTTGGAGGCCGGCGTCGGTCTGGGCCTTTTTTTGGCCAAGTGTTCCCTCCATTTCAACTCATGCATTCGCTGCATGTGACTAGACATGTTGGTGGTGGTTAACCACTTAAGGTTCTTGCCTCTACTTATGCGTTTACGGCAAAGGCGGCATGTGACATCGCTGGGTGAATCAAGGCTTGCTCAAAGAAGGCCCAGGCTTGAGAGGTCCTGGACCTTTTGGACGGCGATAAAGCGAGGAGCGTGGGTTTTGCGCTGACCGTGCTGGCGGAATCATATCAGCGGACTTCTGCGACCGCCCTCTCCTCCCTTTTTGTGGCGGACCCGTATTGACACTAACCCCCATCGTCTTCCTCCTCGTCCACTGATGAAGCCTCGCAAGCAAATTCCTGCGGAAAAGACCAGGATGGATCCGCAATGTCGTCATCATCATCATCATCAACACAGTGACTTGGTCGTCCTGACTTCTGCATCCAAAGCGCGGGCTACAAGCAAGGGGCACTGCAAGGCTTGCCGACCGCCCGGGATTTGTGCCGATTGACCGGCTTCCTTCACCTCCTCTGATGGCATCAGTAACTGGGCGTCAGAGCAGACTAAATCATCCTCTTGATCTTTAACATGCCTTCTGACCCCAACCGCATTTTGTCATCAAAGAGGTCTTCAGACAATGGATTATCCACAGTGGTGGGTACACGAGTTGACATTTGGGCTGCTTCATGTTGGACGGATGCTGATGATGCTGATGACGACATTTGTGGCCGTGACTGGGAGGACGAGGAGGTAAGACTGCTAGATGCAGGTTGCATTAACCACTGAAGGACAGATTGGCGACGATGTTCGTTACTTAGATTCACAGGGCCCTGACCCAGCGATGACAGGCCTGACGGTCCTGCAACTGACGATCCGCTGGCATGCGTGTTGTCGCCAGCACTGGAAGGAGCACCTTCTCTCGTACCTCTACCTCCATGTGCTACCCCCCTCTTTGCTCGCTTACCACCTGCATTTCGCTCCATGTCCAGAAATATAAAAATTTGAGAAGGTATGGAATAGTTTTGGAAAGTCTCTTATTAAAAGACGGCAAATCACAGCTATTCTCAAATCCCTCTAATCAAAACAAAATTGCTGGATTCAAATTTAACTGCAAGGTGTCTATCAACAAATCTGGACTGGGCAAAATTCCAAAAAACACGTATCTGTTATGTTTTGGTATAATAAATGGTATTTTTTGCACCTTTCCATTCACCTGTGGTGAATAAGAATTGCTGTATTTAAGATTTACGTAGATGCGCGTTCAATGAACAGTACTAGGGTGCGCAAAATCAAAAAACAGGTATCTGTTATGTTTTCTATAATAAACTGTTTTATTTGCACCTCTCAATTCACCTGTTTTTAATATAGAATTTCTGTTTTAATATTTACGTAGATGCTGCTTCAATTAACAGTACTGGGTTCTCAAAAGTCAAAAAAACAGTATCTGATTATGTTTTCGTATACTAAACTGATTTTTTGCCACCTTTCAATTCACCTGTGGTGAATATAGAATTGCTTTTAAGATTTACTAAATGCTGTCCGTCAATGAACAGTACTGAGTGCGCAAAAGTCAAAAACAGGTATCTGTTAGTGTTTTCGTATAAAACAGTATTTTTTGCACCATTCATATTCACCTTGGGTGAATTTAGAATTGACTGTTTTTAAGATATTACGTAGAGGCGCGTCAATTGATCAGTAACCTGGTTGCGCAAAGACAAAAACACACGTAAACTGTTATGTTTTTGATAATAATAAACGGTATTTTTTGCACCTTATCAAATTCACCGTGTGAGTGAATATAAATTGCTGGTTAAAGATTTAAGTAAGATCTGCGTCATAACATAACTGGTTTGGCCGCAAAAGCAAAAAACACTAACTGTTTTGTTTTGGATATAATAAACGTAATTTTTTGTCACCTTACAATTCACCTGTGGGTTGAATTATAATTGCTGTTTTAAGATTTACTAGATCTGCGCAATGAACAGTACTGGGTGCTGCAAAAGTCAAAAAACACGTAACTTTATGTTTTGATCTAATTTTAAACGGTATTTTTGCACTTTCAATTCACCTGTGGTAATATAGAATTGCTGTTTTAAGATTTACGTAATGCTACGTCAAGAAATGAACAGTACTCGGGTGCGCAAAAGTCAAAAAACAGGTATCTGTTATGTTTTCGTATAATATAAACTGTAATTTTTGGCACCTTATCAATTCACCTGTGGTGAATATAGAATGCTGTTTTTTAAGATTACGTAATGCTGCGTCAATGAACAGTACTGGTGCGCAAAAGTTCAAAAAACACGTAACTTTTAAGTTTGATATAATAAACGTATATTTTTCACCTTTCAATTCACCTGTGGTGAATAATAAATTGGTTCTGTTTTAAGATTTACAGTAGATGCTGCGTCAATGAACATACTGTGTGCGCAAAAGTCAAAAACACGTAACTGTATGTTTTTTATATTTTTATTAGATATAATCAACTGTATTTTTTGCACCTTTCAATTCACCTGTGGTGAATATAGAATTGCTGTTTTAAGATTTTAGTAGATGCTGCGTCAATGAACAGTACTGGTGCTGCAAAGTCAAAAAACACTAACTGTTATGTATGATATAATAAACGTAATTTTTTTGCACCTTCAATTCACCTGTGTGAATAGTAGAATTGCGTTTTAAGATTAACTTAGATTCTGCGTCAATGAACATACTGGGGTGCCAAAGTCAAAAAACAGGTTCGGTATAGTTTTCGTATAATAAACTGGTATTTTTTGCACCTTTCAATCACCTGTGGTGAAAATAGAAATTTGGCTGATTAAGATTTATCGTAGAATCTGGCGTCAATGAACAGTGACTGGGTGCGCAAAAGTCCAAAAAACACGTAACTGTGATTGTTTTCGTACGATACACGGTATTTTTGGTGCAACAAACCAACCTGTGCTAGTGCTGACTACAAGATTTCTGGATTGTAATTTTAAGTGCAAGGTTGAAATATAAACAGTCACTAGGGTAATGGGTAAAATTGAGAACACCTATCTTGAAATGTATACTGAAAATAAAAGTGGAGATTTTGCAGCTAACAAAGAGACCTGCAATGACTAGAAAAATGGTTTATTCAATATAAGTTCAGACTGCCCAATATCCATGAAATACTTCAATAGCAAACTGTTAATAAAAAGATTCCACTACAATATCCTACACTAATGCTTGGTGAACTTATCCAATGTTCTTTATAGATAGAGCTTGTCTGTGTTCGCCCGCGGGGCCCCCCCCCCCCCGCTCCTCCGCGTGACATTAAACACCGGTAGAATCTGCTTTAAAATCTCTAGCTAACTACATAAAATCTTCAAATCTCTAATAAAACTAAAATTGGAAGGATCACAGCTAATAGCATAGTTTCTCTGTGCAGAAATTAGACTAATTTCCGCTGCGCTGTGTGGCCAACAGCAAGCGCACGATCCTTTCCTATGAGACGCTGAGAGACACTGGGCTGAAACAGGAAACGCTGTTCATATGTAGAAAACGAGGGTCATGTGATTTTTCCAGCCAACGCAACCATAACATCCCAGTCATGACGTCGCACACACATCTCACCCTGCTCTATTCTATAATAGTGATTTGCTGGCCCCAAAATTACAGGACGCTCCGAAAAAGGCGCGATCTTAATAGATGATGCTCAATTTTTAACCTTAATTAATCGAATGATCTAGGAAATTTTCCGATCACCATTTAAAACCTGCCGAATATTCAACTTGGTCGATAAAAATCGCTCATCACTAGTAAAGAGTAAAGAAGTGCATTTAGTTTGGCATGTCAATGAGATTCACTCGAAATGAAATATTACCTGCTATAAAATTAGAGATAACCAAAAGAGAACAAATGGATTTGAACACTGATAAGCAGCAGTGGAAAGATGAGCAGCAGCATAAAAAACTGTGAGTGTAAAAAAGCACAACCAGGTCATGATCATGTTCAGTGGAACAAGATAACAAGGTTATGTATTAAAACATAAATTGTGCAATCTGTGTGTTGTGGTTGGGACACAAGTGATATTCCCCCCTCTAAGCCACTCTCGCCTCTCACCCAGCCAACCAGTAATTTCTACTCTGCACTGACGAGGGGCAAATACCCCGAAACAGCGGTCTATAAATGAACGTAACTGGTTTGGCTTAAATCCTTTTCACATTGCAAGGCTCTTGTGAGCTACATGTGAATTGAGGATAACTACATCCAGTAGAGGGCACTGTGGAACTCTTCAGCTCTTTTCCCAGAAGCCTATAATTTTTGAGGGTCAAAAATGGTAAATCATCTGGATTGGTAGGAGGATAGATTTAGTTATATTTAGCCTTTGAAAGGAGACATGGGCGAATATGTGTGGGAGGTCAAGAAGTGCTGGAATTGTATTCTGTCAAACTCAATAAAAATCTTTTGGCTAGAAATCTTAAATCGTCTGATAAAAAGCTAACAAAACAACTAGCAATGACACTTGTCATAAGAATCTCAGGGAATATTCACAAGCAGAATTTTTTGATTGTAATAATCTGTTGTGGAAGTTGTGACAGAAATCTGAGACATAGCCTTGGGTTCTGCTGCTAATCTGCAGTTTCTATGCTGCTCATTCAGCTGCGGTTTTAAACATGGATTAGCCCTGTTTACTCTAGCCTTCCTGACACAGAATCCAACGTGGTAGGTCCCTTTTTTTCCACAATACTGCTTTTAAAATCCACATTGAAAACAATCCACACTGTAGTTCATCTGGGGCAGTAACCAAGCCAAAAGTTCTGAGCCCTCCGTGAGGCATTTTTGTGGTCCCCACAGTATCAGTTAACAGTTTGAGTAGTGTCCTCTTGTCCAAGGTGGCTGGTGCCAGGTCTTCAAAGATGGAGATGTCCAGTCCATATAAGGTGCAAGAACCTTTCTATCTAAACATAAGTTAACGCCTTCAGTTTTGCACTCTGATAGTTCACAGTTTATTTGGCTTTGGTTTGGCCCTCACCCAGGATGCTCATAAAGATGTGTTTGATTGTGTCAGAAAAATATTTAAGCAGGAGTGTTTCTGGTAAACCACTTTTATTGTGGTTGTCATCATAACCTCTATTGTCTTGGTCTTCAAGATACTTAAAGATGTTAAGATGTTTTTTGCAGGCCTGGAAGTGCTATACTATTTTAATGCAGAGCCTTCCAAGCATAATATTTATGTACCAATATGACAACCATCCTGTTTGATGTCATGGTTGGCTATAGCCCTCTGGAAAATGAGAGGATAGTAGACTGGTGCTTCCTGTATGGTATGGCTGAAAATTCAGGTCATATCTCTGCTAGGAAAGTAGCCCACAAGACAGGTACTTGGTATTTCTGCAAGATTGCTGCAAATATTGGGCACTGACAGAAAAGGTCTTCAGTGGGCAGAGATGACCACTGAGGTGGGATGGAAGTGGATTCTATTCTGTTTGTCAGATGTGAGCAGGGGCTTTATGGCAGCCACAGAGGTAGCAGTCATCAACACTCGTGGCAACAAAGAGACCACAGTGTTTTAAAAACCCATACCGCAATCAAGCCAGTAGAGATCTGTTCTGCACAATTAGAAGGAGGAACAGTGGAGTGTAGCAGTATAGGCAAAATGACAGGGGCAGAGCACAGCATGCAGAGTACCCAGAGGAGAAGAAGCCCAAGTTTTGTGGTGGGTTGGGAATGCAAGAGACTGTATCAAGAGAATGGATGAGAATTTTAAATGTGAAAAAGCAAAATATTAGCTTTGAAAAATGTTTACATGGCAGGAGCTCAAGCAGGGGCGTAACTAGAAATGGCTGGGCCCCATAGCAAACTTTTCATTGGGGCCCCCCACAATGAAAAAAAAATTAACATATCACGTGTACTCTTGTAATTCTTTGTTCACATATGTATTAAAGGTTAAGTTTGGAATCTCCGTTGCAGCAAACTGTGCTGTTTTTCCATCTAAACGACAGACACCATTGCAGAAACTTGACAGACCCATTGTAATTAATGGGGGTCTATGAGGCACAGTGGGTGTCCATTGTGAAACGGACCCTTAGGCATCCATTTCACCTTTAAGTTTGTTGAGTTTCGAATGGAGCCCTCTGTTTGCGATGTGAACCAAGCTGATAAGAATTATCGGCTTCAGGAGACTCAACCCTTCCAATATATTACATTAATTTTTATTCCGCTATGTATCTATATGTATGTGGCATAACTTTATAGCTGTGCATGTAACCCTTTTAGTGGGTTGTCAATCTTAAAATTAAAAAATATTAGGTTCACCTTTGCACTTACGGCGTTCCAGCCCCTGAAGCTGTCAGCAGTGTTCCCTGGTCTGTGTTTCCTTCCTTTACTACATTTGCTACACGACCTCTGCTACTAAGTGATGGCTTCAAAGGTCATGTGAAATTATTGCTCACGCGCCATTCACTTATTAGTGTTGATAATAAGAGAATGGCAAGGGGCCCAACTGAAACCACTAATTGGCTGCAACAGTCATGAGGCAAATACAGAAAAGTGGTGACAAACCAGAGGACATTGGCGCTGGAACGGCAGTGAGTGCAAATGTGAGTATATTTATTTTAAACATTTGTGGTCTATTATTATTTCAAATGGACAACCAATTTAAAGTCTGTTGTATTATTTAACATGTTTATATGAAGAACTTTATGTAGAACTTCAGTCACCCAAGCCCTTTTCTTCACCCATGCATCCATTGTCACTCACTATAGTTATACAGGTATACACACAGTGCACACAGGTTTATGTATATACTCAGATGCATATACCTGCCCCCACACAACTGCACACATGCCCATGTACATGCAAACACACAACACCTATCTCTGCAGCCAGGTCCTCTGTACTGTTGGCAACTTCTGTGTCCTCCTCCCCGAGCAGAGGGGAGAGTGAGAGCTCAGCACAGTGATCGTGCAGGCAGCAGGGGAAGAGAGCGGATAGTTCCTTGTGGGGGCAGGGGGGGCTGACAGAAGACTGCTAGACTAAAGAGGAGACTCTGCAGGACCAGGGAGACTTCTGATCGGCTCTTGCTGGACAGCTTTCTTTTGCTGAAGCAGATGCAGGACAGGACGCTGAGCACAAGCAGAAGTAGCTGCTTATAACCTGCAGTGTCCCAGCGCTCCTGCTGTGCAGCATCACCTTCCAGTCCTGAACTATCCTACACATATCACATTCAGAAACCTCTAGCTGCCGACAGCAGCCCCAACACATGAAATGCCTGACCTGGTGCCGTCCCCTCCTTCCTGCTGCCCTCGCTGCCTTGGTCAGAACTGCACGGCCCCTGTAATAGGAGCAATGCCGCATGTTTGAAGTGGGGCTTCCCTGTACTCACTGCTTCTGCTGGGACAGTGAGCAGTAGAGTCTCTGATACTCACTGCATGCTGCAATGGCAAGGTATTACTCCCCCTCCTCCTGTACTGTTCCGACTCTCATTCAGTCTCCTCTTTACAGTGGGGGGGGGGGGGGGGGGGGGTAGGTGCCGTAAGAGTGGGTCAGAAGAGAAATCAGTAATAATGCTCCCTACATGTCTGCACCGGACTCACAGTGAGTGATGACTTTGCTCACGGGGGCACAGGACAGAACTACCAGGCAAAACTGCAGCTGTACGGGGCGGGACCAGGCCCCTTAGCTATGCTTGTTGCTATCCCGGTAGTTCCGCCCCTGAGCTCAAGCTATGCCCCAGAATTAAAATGTGTCTAAATTCTTTGAATGCTAAAATATAACTTAAGCTACACTCAGACTTTGTTATGCCACTTTCTGTTGTAAAACCTTTATTTTTGGTTTATTCCTTGGTAAACCTCCTAATGTCAAGAAGAAGGAATCAGCGCTGGACCTTTTCTCCCACAATCAGAATGGACTTAGTAGTCACAACTCACAATATGCTCACAGTATGATTAGTTTCCTCTTGGTTCACAATGTCTTATAAACTAACACTCATAGGTATTACACACTGACTTCTTAGTGAAATGACTTGTACGCGTGGTTGTAGCCGAGTGCTCCTCCTGGCAGCAATCAGGCTCATTCGCGTGTACAGGCTGATTGACAGGCGACAGTGATGTCACTGAAAGCTACAAAAGCCTCACTTGATACAAAGAGATTGCCTACGCGTTTCTGAAAGAATTGCACTTTTCTTCGTCAGCGCTCAGCTACAACCATGCGTACAAGGGCTCCCTGATTCTCTCCTCCCTTGGCATCACAGAGTTAGCTCTTTCTTAGATCTCCCTTTTACCTCTGTGATCAGATGTTCAACACCTCTCACTCTCACTCAACCTCTTCCTCTCACCTTCTTTCTGTTGGGGTCCCCAGGGATCAGTGCAGGGCCCACTACTCTTCTCTCTATACCCTTGGCCTCAGTGAACTCATTGCTCCATATGGTTTCTAGTAAGATGCTTGCCTGAAACTCAAATCTACATCTCTGGACAGATGTCAATCAGTGCCCTTTATAGGTTCCCAGAATGTCTCTTATCATATCTCCTTCGCCTTTTCTTCGTTTTCTCAAAACTAAAATGGTGAAAAAACAGAGTCATCTCTTTCCTATCCACACCACCTCTTCATCTGACCAATCTATCACAATCAATGGCTACACATTCCACTTTCATTCAAATCTCACAGTTTAGCTCTCACTACCACCTGCCACCTTCACCTGAAAAATATTTCCCGAATCAACTCCCTACTTGACTTGGACTCCACAAAATTGCTTGTTGATGCCCTTATCATCTCATACCTGGATTATTGCGACAATCTTTTCTTCGGCTTTCCATATAGTACTCCTGCTCCCCTTCATACAATCCTGATCCTGAACACCACTGCCCAGCTGATACACCTTTCTCCTATCTACTGATCTTCCTCTCCCCTCTGTTAATCCCTTTATTGACTATGCATTACCCAGGACATTCAGTTTCAGCCTTATTGAGGCCAACACTATAGACAATAGAGAGTAGCTATTACCAAATAGTAATAAGTATAGGCGATTAAAATTAAATCCAACATGGCTTATACCTTCTGTTAAAAGGGCAATAAATAATAAAAAGGGCATTCAGAAAATATAAATCAGAGAGGTCAGCATCAGCCTTTGAAAATTACATAGAGCTTAAAAAATCTGTAAAAAGGTGATGAAATCAGCCAAAATATAAAATGAAAAGCAGGTGGCCAAGGACAGCAAAACAAAGCCCAAGAAATTCTTTAAACATGAAAATGTGAAAAAGCCTAAGTCAAAACCTGTAGGACTCTTAGAAGGATTTTCTCACTACAAAGATTAGCTTTCAACATGAAGGGACAGTTGAATGAAGACTTTTTCTAAATACATTGATCAATATGTATTTTACTTACAGTCTTGAGTAGAGGATGGGAATCGATTCTAACGTAAGATGGAATTCGTTTTGAATTTCAGGAAAATTCAGTTCGGAACGAAGTCGAAACCTGTGGGTACTTCGGGTGAACGAAGTGTGTTTTTGATTGATAAAAACTGGCTGCGAGAACATGGCGCTAATGGGGGCAAGCACTCTGGGAGGAAAGAAGGGCATAGCCTGCATGACATGTGCAGAGGTGCAGCCTCAATCAGAGACCGGCGGGTTTCTGTGAAGTCCCGGCAACTATATAAGTCCGGGCGCGACGGAGGGAGCTCACACTGCTTTCCTCATTGTGCTCATCAGGGAAAGGTGCTGCGCGGCGATAGTACTTATAATGAAGAATTGATTTTTATATAGCGTTTTATGTGGGGTGTTCAGCTTGTCTTCAGAGACTGTTCTCCTTAATGTTCGATTTCTAATTTTTGGGGTATTGGATCTGAAATCAGTGTGCGTCATGAGCTGCATATACATTCAATATCCAAAGTGGATCTAAGCCGTTCCTGTGTATCATTTTAAAGAAACAGCGTTTTTACAATACAAATACCACTTCATTTTTGGTGCTGTCAATTTGTTGCGCAATTTACATCCAGGGTTAACAAAGCGTTGTTTTTGCTGGTGTGCTGACCCAAGAAAACGTTTTTTCATCGCCAAAATTTATAAATTTTCCTGTAAGCCTAATTCACAGCAAAGGTTAATTACAACTGTATCTTTGTTGTGTGGCGTAGAAAACACGCAATTGTAACACGCTACAAATCTACTAGTTTGTGGGTCAACTCTTTGCCGTATTTACCATCCAGGTGTTAATTAAGCGGTTTTGCTGTGTGCTGCACTAAAAATAAACGTCTTTTTCAACGCCAATAATAATTTATAAATTTTTCATGTAGTCACCTATTCTACCAAGCAAAGGTTTTACATACAACTGTATCACTTGATTGTGTGGCGTAGAAAACACGCACTTGTAACACGTACACAGTACTAGTTTGTGCGGCTCAATTCGTTGGCGCAATTTACTCCAGGGGTTTATTGAAGGCGTTGTTTGCTGGTGTGCTGGACACAACTAAAACCTGTCTTTTTCAACGCCAAAATATATAAATTTTTCATGTAGCTAATTCACAAGCAAAGGTTAACTTATAACAAACTGTTATCTCTTGTTGTGTGCGTAGAAAACACGCAATTGTTAACTACGCTACATAGTACTAGTTTATTCGGCACAATTCTTTGGCGCATTTTAATCTGGGTTAATTAGCGTGTTTTGTGGGTGTGTGACAAAAATCAACGTCTTTTCAACGCCAAAATATATATATTTTTCCATGTAGCTAATATCACAAGCAATGGTTAATTAAAACTGTATCTCTTGTTGTGTGGAGTAGCAAAACAGCAATTGTAACAGCGAAAAATCTACTACGTTTGTGCGGCTCTAATTCTTTGGCGCAATTTACATCCAGGGCGTTAAAGTAGCGTTTGTGTTGCTGTGTGTGACAAAATAACCGTTTTTTTCAACGCCAAAATATATAGTTTTTTCTGTAGCTAATTCACCAAGCAAAGGTTAATTACAACTGTATCTTTGTTGTGTGGCGTAGAAATCACGCATTGCTAACATGCTCAAAGATACTAGTTTGTGGGTGGCTCATTTCGTTGGCGCATTTATCATTCCAGGGTTAATTAAGCGTTGTTTTGTGGTGTGCTGACAAAAAAAAACGTCTTTTTTCAACGCCAAAATATATACACTTTTTCCTGTAGCCTTAATTCGTGTCCGAAGGGTAATTAAGCCCTGTTTGTGCTTTTTACATTTAGTTTAAAACACACAGTGTTTTTAACGAACATAAAGTAAAACACTTTCTGGCCATTTGTGGGCGCCAATTTATATCCAGGGTTACCCAAGCTTGTTTCTGGGTTCACTTCGGGTGCTAGAGTCAAAAACAGGGTGTATATCATATACATGATATCTTCATCAACAGTGTCTGTACATTTTAGAAACAAACAAGTATGTCGACAAGAGTGCTGCAGGCTCTGCACCTGCTGAGTGGGCAGTGGCACAAAACATTCCTGGAACAGGCCAGTCGCAGCACAGCAATGGGTCGTCGCAGCAGGGGTCACTCGGTGGAGGCCAAACTGCGCTGTCATTAGCGGCCAGTGTGTTGTCAGCAACCCAACAAGGTTCTTGATTGGTGACTAGGTCATCCTCTTCCTCTCCAGATGACATATGACACCCAGCCATGAGTCGGTGGGAAACCTCAGACACAACCATTAAGTTGGCATGGCCCGGGGAGCGGGTCAGCGGCCTCACCTGTCTACAGCACCGCCTCTGTTCCCATTCGCGGTTCCTCCTCAGCAGAGATCTACTAATGTGGTCTGGGTATCAGCGCCACTATTATAGCGCGGATGAACAATTTGAGGAGGGCAGTCAGCAGCTACTTGGCAGCGAAGAATGGGGCATATCCGCCTGCTTCTCTGCTCGTCGGCGGGACAAAAGTATAGATGTGGAGAGTGGCCTGGGAGGTCAGTTGTGAATGAGGTTCAGCTCGGCATACCAGACCGGTGATGAGGACAGCAGTGACGAGAAACACAAAATAGATGATGGATGTAGCCGACCGCACTTGGGAGCGGGTGAGGCAAGGGCTTCATCCTGTAGGAGAAGACGGGCGTCAGTTGCGCGTCAGACAGCAGCGTCAGCCAGCGCAAGTGGGTCGTGTGGCGTGAGTCAGACAGTAATAGCAGCAGTGTGAGGTCGTGGAGCCAGCGGCCACGGGGTTAAAAAACCCGCTTCGCAGGTCCAAGAAGTAGCAGCACTGGGGTCAGCGAGGCCAGCGCTAACGCCCCCCTAAGTGGCAGTAGTCACTCAGTGCGGCGTTGGGAGGTAATTCGATACTCGGGCGGAGTGGCAGTTTCTGTGCTAAGAACGGCGGGAGTTCGACTATGGGTTTGTTAGAATTATGGGCAGAGAAGTGAAAGCGTGGCCAGGGAGCTAAGCGTGGCACCACGGCCTGCGTCAACACATGCAGCGTCACAATAGGTGGCTGGGAGATAAGTGGATCAGATGTGCGTGGTCCATCTGCCGCCGCATGCAACAAGCAAGCTCCAGCAGCGGCCCAGTTGGAATGCATGCCATTGCAGAGTCAAGGCTCCCACCTCGTGCAGAAGGGAGCTGTTTCTCTTTGCATCCTCTCCCATTTCAAGAGGCTCCTGCTCCTGCTATCATGGCGCCAAGCGTCGTTCTGCCGAGGCGATCGCAAAGAGACAACAGTATGCGTCCGCAACCATCTAATGGTGAGCAGCTGAACTGTGCTACGTCCAAGTTGTTGGTACTGCAAGGTGCCCTCCTTTCCAAATGGTGGACTTGCACCTTAGAGCGAAACGTAATGGTTGTGCCGTGCCGGATGGAGAGTTCCATAGCCGTAATTTCTTTTCCATAAAAGGCAGTAACAGTCACTTCATATAATATGTTATGAACAGAAGGTGGGTGCAGTCCTTGAGATTATCGGTTGTTCCAAGGTGCACGGCAGCGCGGGTCTGGAGCTGTAACTAAGGTCAGGGCCAGTACATGTCCTTTTACGGCCCACGGTGATGTGCTTCCAGCCCAGGCAGTCCAAAAATTGGACAGATGACCGCGCATTTCTCCTACCACGTTGAGTCAAATGCTGCACCTGCACCAATGTCCGCCTCCTCCTCTCCACCACCACCACCATCTCAGCCTCCACAAGTACTGCTCCATATACTCACATGTGTTGGGCACAGCGGTGTCACGCAGTTCTACACCTGGCTTGCCTCGGCGAACGATGTCACACAGGGGAGGAAATGTCAGTCGACAGGTTCTACAGTATGAATACACATCATTTCCACTGCTTCTTGTCTGGACAGATGCTGTGGCAGTTGACCTCTCAGCAATGTGGCAGTATTACAGTGTGAAATGGAGGGCAGGGAGCCCCTGGAGTCACTTGTGGAGATGGCCCGCTGCATGCTTATTTGCTGGCTAGTGATCATAGTCCGAATAGGTCAGCATCCGCAGAGGTTGACTTCTGGCTCTCCACCATTTGGACCCTACGCGTACCGGTCCAATAGGGAGCCTTTTTCCCAGCTATTGAGAGGGAAGCCAAACTCAAATATATAGGGAATCCTCGTAATCTGTTGGCTGCTGCCTATGTGCGCTAGGCCCTCTTTGACAGGGTATGACGGGGGTTCCTCTGCGCTCACGTATACTGCCGCGGCTGACTGGGGGAAGGGTGGGGGGGTAGGAAGCAGTACCAGCTCTCATCCAGTAGTCAACCCTAAGTCTGGAGTCATGATGAGCTGACTTCATCATCCGATAGGTGAGGGGGCAAGTGGTACAGCAGCAGCATAGCAACAGCAGGCCCTGAGCAGTCCAAGAACCAACAGTGTTGTGGCCTACTTGGACTAGCACTCTGCTCCACATCAGTTAGAGATACCGCTGGAACTACTGGGGCAGCCAAACTGTATGTGTGGCCGGCAACTTGCCGAGTTTGCAGTGGAGAAGCTGTCCGGCCCGCCAGTAGTGTGGCATCAGAGGCGGGTGTTCAGTGCGGCGGGCGGCCATCGTTACCCCAAGGAGAACCCGCTTGTCACACGGGTAAATGTGGAATGCACTGACCCTTTGTCCAAGTATGATCAGGGGTGGAAATCGGCCGGATTTCCACACACCAATGCCTTAGGGTCAGTCTTGGGTTCAAACTGCCGCCCATCCACTATTCTGATGCCACCACCGCCTGATGCCACACATCTGACAGACAGTTTTCTCCTATCTGCTTACCACCTTTTAAGGGGAGATGGTATTGCCACCCACCTCAACATCTGTCATTGTGCCACTTATGAACTCATGTCTGCTGCTGCTGTTGCTGTTGCCTTCTGACATTCCACACTGTGTCATTGTGCCACTGTCCTGACCTCATGCTGCTGCTGATGCTGCCTGCAATGTCCTCACACGTAGTCATTTGACCACTGCTGACTCCATGGGCGCTGCTGCCGTGACTTCCGCTCTAGTCATTGTGCCACTCTGTGGCTTCCTTCTGTTTTGCCACCTCAGAATGTATTTGTGCCACTGCCTGACCTCATGCCGCTGTGGCTGCCGCCGTCACTCTCACACGCTGTCACTAATATTGCACACGGAAGCTCTCAGTTGTTTTTTTTCCACTTTGCTGGCATGACTTTATCAGGTAATTCCTGCTTGAGTTTTTTGGTCAGACTAATTTTGCCCTTTACGTGCACCCCCCCCCCCCCCCCCCCCGGGATTTTATAGTGAAGCGATTTAAGAGGGCGGCAGTATTGGTGTCTATAAAAAAACATTTATGAAGACCAAAACCAAGTCCCTTGCATTTTTAAAGCGGGACAACGTTGTACAGCCCCCTGCAGGCTCTGTGCAGCCGGAAATAGGTTTTTAAGCGATTGTGCCAAAGTAATTTGGGAACGAAAAAATTTTTGGGAAAAATTCGTCGAAGTGACCAAATCAAATTTTTTGAGAAATTCACCCATCTTGATGGATAGAGACAGAATGTGCTCGGGACTCCCAACAGGTTTCTTGGTTACCTGACCATAACTTTTATTTTAAAAAAAAATAGGGGGATGCATTCATGGACAGAGGGAATCATGGAAAAAAAATAATTATTCTAAGGGTATGTTACAGGTTTTTTTGGCACGATTTTGGCGGTACTGACGTTATATGCGATGAAATCATGCGCAATTAGGGCAATTTCCTCTCAACACATGACCTTTTGTTTTTTTTAAAGGAAAAACACTCCCCCTTGTCGGGTGCAGCTCAGTACTTACAGAGAAGCTAAATAAAATTTAAAAACTGCTTATCCCACCACAGCTGAGGGACAGAGTGAGGTAAAACCCCTTTTAAAAACAGTAATGGGAAGCGGGTCACGGGGGATCAGGAGAAGAAGGTATAAATGTTTCTTCATTTGTTTATCAAAAAAAGGAAAAAAGTTGCAAAAAGGGGGGGTGTGTTTTATTATTAGGGGGATCAGTGTGTGTGGGCGGGCCCCTGTGTGTGGGTAAAATTTAAATTCCCATGAGGTGGTCCAGTATGTTAATCTATCAAAAAATTGGTGAGTGTAAAAAAAAGGGTTCAACCCAAGTTAAGAAACTGAATGCTGAAAAGTTGGAGGGTCGAAGGGGCAAATACAGGAATATGGGGGGTAATATAATATTCAAAGTTTATTCCCGGCATGGTTTTCTAGGACAAAAGTTGAAAAACCAACCTAATCTGTTGTTTTGAAGAGGGGGTAGAAGTTTGGGTAGCAGGGGAGTGTGGAATAGTGTTTTTTGACTTCAAAAGGTGTTTGACACTGTCCCTCATAAGTGTCAGTTGGGGAAAAATTAAAATGATAGGGGTTTGAAATAACAGTGGAAAAAAGATTGAAAACGGCTATAGATTTATACTCAAAGAAAGGGCCCCGGTTATAAGTGTGACCTCGTGTTCGGAAGGGCTTTTCACCATGGGATTTCCCTTAGCTGCTACTCCATGGATATGTAAAAGCTTTTTCTTTGTCATATGTCCTGATGATTTTTTGAAATAATTTGGTGTAAGTTCTCCCAAAATTACTTAATGGGCTGTTTTGGGCCCCTCTTTCTAATTTTGGCCCAGTGGCCCTATTTCTCTGAGTTTTTTCTGGGTGATCCAATTTGTTTTAGACAAGGATTTTATATTCTTTCCCCCTTTTGTGGTGATAATAGGGTTCAGCCCTTTTTGATGGGGGCGCCCTTTTGGGCGGTTTCCCCAATGTTAAATGAGGTGTTAATATATTTCTTTTAAGCATTTCCTAATTTTCAACTACCTGTTAACAACCCGGTTTTTGGGGATTTATTATTTTTTCATGTATTTTGCTAATTTGTGTATTTATTCGTTCTTGATATTAAAAATAAAAGTTTTTTTTTGCTTATTTTTTTGCAGTGTATTTCAGACTGAGTCCCCTTTTATTTATTTTTAATGTTTAGGGGGGGGATTAAAAGGCTGTTTCTATTTTTGCAGATGATACCAAGCTATTGGGCGTGCAAATTTTGGGAAAATGTTCATACCCTCACGGGGCCCTTTTTTTAGGTACACATGCTAGTAAAGGGTTTTGGACCCCCCTTTGCCTTTAGAACTGCCTCACTTCTTCGTGGCATAGATTCCCAAGGTGTTGAAAAGGCCAATTTTTACCAAAGGGCCCCAAAAAGTGCCAAGAAAATATTCCCCCCCCTGCACCACCCCCCCAGCCGAACCTTTGATAAAAGGGGAGGGACCCTGTTTCAGGTTGTTGACGCCAAATTCTGACCTCCCACCCGAATGTCGCAGCAGAATCGGCTTTCGGGCAGGCAAGTTTTTCCCAATTTTATGCCCCAATTTCGTGAGCTTGGGGAAAAAAGGGGCCCCGTTTCCTGTTCTTAGCTAAAAGGAGTGGCCCCCGGGTTTGGGTCTTTGCTGCTGTAGCCCATCTGCCTCAAAGTTTCCCGTATGTGGTTCAAAATGCTCTTCTCCTCCTTGGTTGTAACGGGGGTTTTGGGGAGTCACTGTTGCTTTCTATCAGCTGAACCAGTCTCCCCATTTCCTTTGATCTGGCATAACAAGGTTTTCCCCACAGGACTCCGTCACGGGATGTTTTTTTTTTTTCGGCCTTCTCTGAAAACCTAGAGATGGTTGTGCGTAAAAATCCGGAGATCAGCAGTTTCTGAAATACTCAGACCAGCCTTCTGGCCCCAACAACCATGCCCGTTAAAGGCACTCAAATCCCCTTTCTTCCCATACTGTGTCGTTTGAACTGGGGATTGTCTTGACCATGTCTACATCCCTAAATGCACGAGTTCCCGCCAGTGATTGGTGATAGAAATTAAGTGTTAACGAGCTTTGGGAAAAGGTGTATAATAAAAGTGGCCGGTGGTGTAATTGAAAGAGCCCTGGAACACTGGGTTTAGGTATCCACTTGACCAATAGGGTTTTATATAAATAAATGTAAAGTTCGGCATCTGGGTACTAATAATCTACAGGCATCATATGTCCTAGGGGGGAAAAAACTGGGAGAATCGCTCGTGAATAAGGGTCTGGGTGACTTGTAGATGATAGATTACAGAACAGCATGCAATGTCAAACAGCCGCTTCTGAGGTCAGCAGGATATTTTTGTGTATTAAAAGAGTCATGGACTCGCGGGATAGGGATGTAATATTACCGCTATATAGCATATTGGTGCGGCCTCACTTGGAATATGCAGTTCAGTTTTGGGCTCTAGTTTATAGAAAGGAGGTAATGGAGCTAGAGAGAGTGCAAAGACGAACAACCAAACTAATAAGGGGAATGGAGCATCTTAGTTATGAAGCAAGGTTAAAAGACAAACTTATTTATTCTTGAAAAAGGATGGCTACAGAGAGAACTGATTAATTTATACAAATATGTATATTTGGCCCCACAAAAATTATGGGGAAAAGTTATTTCATGTAAAACCTTCTCAAAAGACAAAGGGGGTACTCCCTTCATCTGGAGAAATAAGGATTCAATCACCAGAAGAGAAAAACCTTCTTCTCCATGAGAACTGTGAATCTGTGAAATAGCCACCTGAAGAGCTGGTCACAGCAGGAACAATTGTGGGTTTCAAGAAAGGCTTAAATAACCACTTACTAATAAATAAGTTTAATACTTATGTAGCCATCTGGATAATGTCTGATAGTAACTTTGGGATCAGGAATGAAACATTGCTCTAGGGCAGATTGGTTCTTGTAGCATGGGTTCCAAAAGTCTGCATCAGAAGGGGAAATAAAACTTAAAAATTCCCTATCTTTCCCCACCCTTGGTTGAACTTGATGGACATATGTCTTTTTTTTAATCGTAACAACTATGTAACTATGTGTGTAACCTGCTAACAATTACATATAAGGCTGTCCATAACCTGTCCCCTCTATACATATCTGTCTTAATGTCATGATACCTCTCCTCACTCAATCTCTGCGCCTCCCAAGACCTTCTTCTCTGCTTTCCTCTTGTCAGCTCCTCCTCACACAACAGTCTACATAATTTCTCCCCATACTCTGAAACAAACTGCTCAAACACATCAGATTCTCCGCCAACTTTACTAGTTTCAAATGCAATCTAAAAACCCATCTCTTCAGATTAGCCTACAATTTACAATAACCCTGCTGCCATTATATCATAAACCACACATCTCTGTCCCTCACCTTCTGTCTCACTCTCTTCCACTGAAGATTGTAAGCTCACGTTGGCAGAATCCTCTCTCCTTCCTTATTAGTCTGTTACTTGGTGTTATTGTATGTGTCTTATATTATGTACCTGAACCCCTTGGCTTGTACAGCGCCCTGCAATTATTGGCGCTGTAAAATAAATAATAATAATAGAAGCTGAGCGGCAGAGGCAGTGCGCTCTCCTGTGGCTGGCCGGGCGCGCGCGCGGTACTGTGGCCAAGTTCAAAGGGACATCGCGCCGATGATTGGTTTCATTTGGCGCTGATCCTATTTAAGTCCTGCCCCTTCCCAGTAACCTTTGCCAAATCGATAGTGCTCTGTGCCTTGAGAGGAAGCGTTCTATAAGCGTCTTGTATTATACCGTGTACCGTACCTTCTGCCTCTGTCCCTCCACCACGAACCTTGCCGCCTGCCCTGACCTTTCTGCCTGTCCCCGACTACGAGCCTGCTTTACGATTCTGTACCATGCCACACCTCAGCAGCCACTGCAAGCAAGTCACATCAGGGGTAGCGACCTGGTAGTAATCCACCGCAGCAAGTCCATCTCGCTTTGTGGCGGGCTCTGGTGAAAACTGGACCTACTTAGATTCCACTCCCTGGCGTGGCTATTACCATCGCTTGTGGTGGTCCAGAGGATCCACTACCACTGACCATTACAGTTCGATTCGGCCATGGATCCCGCCAAGGTGCCTCTACCGAGCGTCTCGGACCTCACCACCATCGTGGCTCAACAGTCTAAACAGATCGCTCAGCAAGCGCAGCAGCTGAATCAACTGACTACAATGATGCAGCAGCTCCTGGTCACTCAGCAGCAGCAGCCGGCTGCTGTCGCTCCTCCCGTGGCAGCCACTCCGGGGATATCCGCCGGTCCAAAAATCCGGTTGTCAATGCCGAGAAAGTTTGACGGGGACCCTAAGGCTGCAGGGGGTTCATCACGCAGTGCACCCTCCATGTAGAACTTATGGCTGGCCAGTTTCCATCTGAAAGGTCCAAGGTGGCCTTCGTGGTCAGTCTCCTCTCCGGGAAAACCCTGGCCTGGGCGACCACACTTTGGGACTGAGGTGATCCGATCACAGCCGATCTGGCGACATTCCTGCAGGAGTTCTGTGGTGTTTTTGAGGAGCCTGCCCGCTCCTTGACTGCTGAAACCGCCTTGTTAAACGTACAGCAAGGGAGCTCCTCTGTTGGTGATTACGCCGTGCAATTCCACACCTTAGCTTCCGAATTGACTTGGAACGACGCAGTGTTGTGTGCCACGTTCAAAAAGGGCATCTCCAGCCAGATTAAGGACGCCCTCGCCACCAAGGACACTCCAACTTCGCTAAGTGAGCTCATCCATCTGGCGACCCGCATTGACATCCGTTTCTCGGAGATACGTGAAGAGCTCCGCCAAGAGCGTAAACTGGTCCAAACACGTCGTCTACCTCGTCTTGCACTGGTGTTTCTTCGGCCTCCACTACCTCCTTCCCAGCCAGCCATGGAGGAGGCCATGCAAGTGGACAGAGCCCACCTGTCGCCACAAGAACACCTGACGACGTGAGGAGAACCTGTGCCTCTATTGCGGCAGCCCTGAACATTTCCGCAGGGGTTGTCCGCTTCGTATGCAACGTTCGGGAAACGATCGCACCTCGGCTTCGTGGGAGAGGCGTACCTAGGTGTGAGCAATCCCTCTCCACGGCTCATGCTGCCAGTTCTGGTCACATCCAATTCCGGAATCTCGTTCCAAGTGTCTGCCTTCCTGGATTCTGGATCTGCTGGGAACTTTATGGATGCTTCTTTGGTGACCAAGTATTATCTTTCGGTGGTCCACTTAGACCAACCTTGGTCATCTCGTCCATCAGTGGTGAGCTATCGAGTGACTCCATCATTTTCCCTGGAGAACCGGTGATCCTCAAGTAGGAGTTTGCCAGGGAAAGGATTGTTTTCCCTTCGTTTTCCCCCATTTTTTTTCCGGTGTTCTTCTGGGGCTTCCAGGTGTGGGCCCACCCCTTTTCGCTAAACGGGAAGGGGGGAAGTTTTGCGTTGGGGAGACTCCCAAAATTTCGCTGCCTAGGGCACCTCCCGGTGCCCCCCATCCTCCACACCCTCTTTTTCAAACGCTACCTGGTTTTTCCGCAACCTATCAGGACTTCCGGACTCTTTCTGAGAAGCAATCAAGACATTTCCTCCTCCCCGCCGTATGTTTGCCCTATAATCTGCACCCCGGGATAGTCCCCCCCTGGGTGGGGTTTAACCCGCTCTCCGTACCCGAGATCGGGGCGATGTCGGCCAACATTAAAGAAAAATTTACAAAAAGGCTCATCCAAAAATTTTATTTCTCTGGCTGGTTGCCGGATTTTTCTTTGGGGAAAGAAGGGAGGGATCCATGAGCCCTGCATCGACACCGTGGTCTCAAAGATACCATCAAAAATCGGAACCTTTACCATTGACAGGAACTCTTTGATCGTCTCCGGGGACCCTGTTTTTTCCAAATTTGGATTTGGGGGGGGGCGTATAATCCGCCGGACCCAGGAAAGGGTGACGAGTGGAAAACCCCTTCAATACTTGTGATGGGCACTTCGAGTATCTTGGATGCCCTTCGGCTTTGGAATCTCCCAGTCTTCCAAGAGTATGTCATTTTCAGAGACCTCCTGTATTTCTGCGTAGTGGTCTTTTTGGGTTTTAAACCTGGGTATTCTCCCAACTGGAAACCCCCCCAGTCGCACTGCACCAAGTCCTGAAACGCCTGCCGGAGAACCTCTTACCCCAAACGGAAAAGGCCTTTTCCCAACCAGCCTTCCCTTCCTGGATACATAACCGGACAAGGGTCTGCAGTGAACCCCCCCAAACTCTCGCCTCCGCAGTGGCAACAACCTGTTGTCCTTTGGGGGCCATAAAAGCTTCTTGGGCTTCCCCAAATTTTACTCCCGGCATTTTTCCAATTTTCGCAAGGGTAGACCTATTGTGTTTCTCAAAAAAAAAAATGCCAACCCGAAAAGGGGCCCCCGGCGTCGAAGGGCTTTTTTCTAAATTTAAGGCCGCATTCACTTCCGCACCTGTGTTGTCCCCGGCCCGATAGCGAGAAAACCTTTTCTTTTAGAAGTCGACCCTCTTCCCCAGGGGCTGGGGCAGTCCTCACCCAAAAAAGGGGGGCCCAAGGGCAAAACTTGGGCCTGTGGGTTCTTTTCCAGGGGCTTTTTTCCGGGGGAAGAAACTTTTCCCTTGGGATTGAGAACTTTTTGCCACTAAGCTTGTCTGGAAGAAAAAGGACAAATCTGGGGTGTTTTTCCCCGTGAATATCTTCAGACCACAAAAATCTGCCCCCTCCCAAATGCGCAATGACTGAACCTCGCCAAGAAAAAGGGGGTTTTTCTTACCGGTTCAATACGTTATCCATTTTCCGACCCACAAAAGAACGTGGGTCTCTGCTTCGACCTCGCCCGGATGAAGGCTCAAGCGACAAGAAGAGAAGACCTCCTCCTTTCCCTTTTTTCCGGGGATAGGGTAAGGTGTCTGCAATATTCCCCTTTAAAATCCCAGCTCAAGCTGGGCCCCGCTTTTTAGGCCTTTTGAAGTTGAGGCGCATCAATCCATGGCCTACAAGCTCCGGCTCCCCCCAACTATGCGCATCCAAACTCCTTCCAGTCTCCCTGCTGAAACCAGCATCCATAAACGCTTTCCGGGTCGGTGGTTCCCCCCCTTGTAGCTGACTCCACCAATTTTTTCCGTCAAGGAAATTTTGGGCCATGAAAGGTTAGGGGGGGACGATTTTTTCTTGGTTAGGAAGGGGTTTGGGCCAGAGGAGAGGTTTTGGGATTGGGAGAACATCCGGACCAGAGTCTCCTGATAGGGTTTTTTGGGGCCGGGAGGAAAAAGAAAGCCCAAAGGGGGGGGGACTGTTTTTTGGGTGTCCCAGCAGCCCCATGTCTGACCGCGGGGGACATCCCCCCCCTGTTTGGGGCCCCCTGCAGCAATGCCCCGGCTCCATCCCCACAGCCCCCACCACTGCCTTAGCCGCCTTACTGCCGGCACTTTCTTCCTGGCTGGCCCATGCGCGCTCCCCCCCAGGGGGGGCCGGTGGGTACTGGGGGGCCAGGTTTAAAAGGGGCTCGCGTCGATGATGGTTTCATCGGGCCTGACCTATTTAAATTTCCCGCCCCCCTTTAAGTAAATTTTCCCAATCGATAGTGCCCTGGCCTTGAGAAAGCGTTCCATAAGTGTTTGTATTATACGGTACCGTACCCTTTGCCTCCGTCTTCAACCCGAATCTTGCCCCCTGTCCTGACTATGCCCGCCCCGCTTTGAGCCTGCCTTAGATTCGTACCATGGCCACACCTCGGCAGCCACTGCAGCAAGTCCATCAGGGATAGCGACCCCCTCAACCCCCTTTGCGGGGGGCTTGGGAAAAAACCCAACTACTTAGACCCGCTCCCCGCATGGCTATTGCCATCGCTTGCGGTGGTCCAGAGGATCCACTACCACTGACCATTACAGTCTTACATAAATCCATTCATTTACTTTGGCTAGAATAATCTTTCAATCTATGTCATACCTTTTTTTTTAAATATCAAGAAGTCCTAATGTGGACATACAGCATAAACACCCACTAAAGTATATTTTGCTGATAAGCAACAAAGAAAAGAAACATCTAAAATAAGAAGAAAATATACCAGAAAACATAATTAAAATATTTCAACAGTTTAACGTTTAATATATTTGTGTCCAAAAATGCAAAATATTCTTATTAAAGAGACTATTAGTAAGAAAACAAATTGTTTGCAGGTTTTACCCAGTAAATCTGGGTTGGCAAAATCCAGAAATAACTTAATATATTCTCTTTAACTGTCATAGTCCATTTACTGCATCAAAGACCAAACTGTTAAATAGACAATAAAAATATCTATTGGCAAGCCAAGAAACTGAGGCTTATAAGAAGAACCAGAGAGGGGAAGAGAAACAATTAAATCACTTTGTCTACCCACTGACATATGGCTTGCCTAACATCAACTGTAGCTCTTTCATTCCCACAGATCTTCCTGAATTTATTTCAGACTGGCTCTTCTCACAAGCTTTTATTTGGAAAAAGGGAAAACAGGGTTTTGGGGTTTTAAAAAAACCCAACTTTCGTTTCATTACAAATCTAAGGTGCCCGACCTTAAGAAAGGATATTATGTGTTTAAAGTTTTTCCTTTTTGGGGTACATGAAAGCCTGAAATGGAAACTGCTTTTTGCATTTTTGTATACAAAAAGCACAAAAAAGTTGTACTGCATGTAAGAACAATTTCTAAAAAGAGTCAAGCCTTGCTTTATTACAGCAGGCCAATTTCTTTAACAATGGCTACAAAGGGATCAATTCTGGAAATGAGAGAATATTAATAAATTTCAGATTGTGCAGTGTCAATGCAAAAACTTTAGACGACCTCTTTTAACCCCATCTCCATTAACCCCGGGGGTTCAAATTTGATTGGGAAGGGAAATTTTTTTTCCCCCAAATGGGACAAAGGCTTCTACCTCATTGGGGTTGTTTGCTTTTCCCCGGGGTCAACACTTTATCAAAATAGACTGAACTGGATGGACGTCTTGTCTTTTTTCAGCCTTACAAACTATGTAACTATGTAATATCCCCTCTAGTGGAGAGAAAACTTTTGCTGATTGGGGCTCCACCTGGGATTCAAAAGACACAGCCATTGAAATAGTCTTTACAAGGTATCCTGGAGTTTGATCACTAGGATTCTCTTTGGATTGACACAAAACACAAAAACCTGGAGTGCAGCCCTTATATTCTAAAACCAATTAAATATTCTAAGTGTTAATGGGCTTAATCATATATACAAAATGTTTCTGGTCCATCAGATCCATCTTTGGAAAAATTTAATAAAATTTTACTAGAGCACTAATGGCTTTCATTGCATGAAGGATCCGAGCAACATGGCCTCTGCTATGAATGTAACCAATTATACGTCTAAACATAATCAAAGCTTTTGGGGTTTGTTCACACTGAGTTTTAACTCCGTGTTAACTACGCTTTTTAGATCCGTCTCGGGGGGCCCCGACAGGGCAGGCCCGGGAGGATCTAAAACAATTAGCAGGGGGGATACACTGCGGGCTATGAGGCACAGCAGGGGGTTCACAGGAAGATCGCCGCTGCTGTTTTTCCCTAGCGCACTCGGGGGCCGTCTTTGAAAGATTTCAGTCGTGATAATCTCACTGCTAATTGTTTTGATCCGTCTTGGGGCCGTCCCGTCGCCCCAAACGATCTAAAAAAAGAGTAACAGGGGTTAAACTCTGTGAAAAAGCCTTTAAAAACTGTTTCACAAACGTAGGCCAGTAACAGGTAGTATTAAATAGGTAGGGGTATATTTTTCAATACCCTTTTCTGATACATTTACTCCTTTATATTCCACTATTATGCCTCCCTTATTATGAGCTCAGACAAGGTTTTTTCCCCCTTCCGTTTTCCAGTGTAAAAGAATTTTATAAGTAATTTTAAAGAAAAAGGTTCCTTAAAACTGCCATAACTGCACGGCTTATTTGCTTTTTTTAAAGAAACCCGTCACAAAGTTTTTTTGCCCCCCTTGCAGCGCTGTTTCCAGCGCGGGCCCCCCTATTTGTAGTTTAGATTTTTAATGTCAATTTTGTATTTTTCGTAAAAAGGGTTCAGCTTATTCAGGGCGGGCCCCTCCTCCCAAAGGGCTACCCCCCCCCCTGACTTTATTCAATTTTTTTCTACCGATTCAATAATGGGGTTAATCAGCTTGGGTGGGTGGGGTTTTCCCCCCGGGTGGCGGGGGAAAAAGAAAATGGACTTTTTTCAAAAAAGTTTTGAATTTTTTCGGCGAAAATTGCCAGATTTGAAAAATAAAACAGAAATTTTACAAAAAAGGGGACACAGCCTGGAAACAGATGTCTGTCACTACTTGTGCTGCCTCAGAAATGGGGGATAATTCTGTGCAGGTCTTTTAAAAAGGGGTTGTTCCAAACTGCAAATCCACCTTCACAGCTTTTCAGGTTTCCCATTTCCCTGGGGGCAGTCTAAAAGCAGTGACTGACATTTAATCTCTGCTAGCTTCTATTCCTAGTTGAGCCTGTTATGCAGACATTACTGATGGACATTACTAATGTTTGTGAAAAACAACTATACCACCAACAGGAATAGGGCTAAAATGTGAGCAGCAGCCCTGTATTTGTCTAGAAAAGTTTTTAGTGAAGAAAAAGATTTTGCCAAGAAAATTTGGGCCTTAGTAAAAAAATTGTCTAGCAGTAGGAAATAGAGGTGGTCAAAAATAAAGAATTTGGTAAGAAAATTTTGGGAGGGGAACTAATTTAAAGGGGCGCGTCCACACGCACGGGCAAATACCGGGTCGGTTTGGGGCCGGGTATTTTCCTGTTTGCGGCCACCCCACGATGGGGGGGGGGGGACGGTTTTTTCCCACGAGAGGGGAGAACACCCCTCCCCCCTCCCTTGGGGTGTTCATTCACCGGAAACCGGATGGAACAATGAACATGCTAAATGTCTTTTAGGGCCCGCGGCGGAAAAAACCGCCCAGGGAAAACCCTGCAGGGGGGACGCTGCAGGGGTTTTCCATAAGCAAAATTTGGGTGCTCTTTTTTCCCGGGTTTTTCAGGGGGGGTAAAAAAACGAAAAACTGGCTGAAAAACCCGGGCCAAAAACCCCGTCCCGGGGGGGACATGCCCTAAAGTTAAGCAAAATTGGAAAAGCAACGTACGTAGTCTAACTTTTTTTCCTTAGTTTTACATTTAAAACAAAAAGGGCAGGGGGAAATACCCCTTTAAAACACAGAATTTACTACATAAACCCCTGCCTAGAGACCAATGTCAAGACATCTTAAAAACATCAGTTTTATTCTACAGATTTCTGTACTACAGAGAAATAAATCCCTCCACATCAGAAGTTTTTAGTTTTCTCTGCTTTTTTCTATCTGGCTATAAACCTTGCCCCATATTTTCAAATTTGCAATACCCCATCATTGCAGCCCATCTAGACAGGAACACCCATTGTGCAACATACTGACAGTAACAACTTGTCCAGGGTCAGTGTTTTTCACTGTTTCCATTGGCACACACCTTTTTTTTTACTTTTCCTTGTTTATAGATTATTAAAATTTTTATGACTTGGATTTTGTTGATTCTTGTAACTTGCATAACCTTATTTTTGTGCCAAAAGGATGAACCTAGTAACCACCTCTAAATCATACTTATGTATTGCAAATGGTTAAGTAATTCATAAACAGATGATCTCATGAAAGAATCCATTACTTGCTAAAACAAACCATAATTTTCCAAATTTACTGTAGACCTCGGGGTATTTTCTGCAAAAAAAAAAAACATATACAGTGGGTTGTACCTCATGATACTGGGCCCCATTCATTCTTTCATGTCCCACGGATCGGCCTGGCCCCTTTGCAAAAAAACAGCCCCAAAGCTTGATGTTCCACCCCCATTTCAATAGGTATGGGTATTTGGGATCAACTTAGATTCCCCTTTCCCCCAAAACACGACGAGTTGTGTTTCTCCCAAACTTTACTTTTTTTTATCTGATCAATGACATTTCCCAATACCTTTTCTGGGGATCATCCAAATGCCTCTAGCAAACTTCAGAGGGCCTGGACTGTTTGGCTTAAACGGGGGGAATGTGGCACTGCGGGATCTAGCCCTGGCTTGGGGCATCAAAAAAGACCAAAAAACATAATCCTTCATGTTTCACTAAAGCAACAAGCTGACGTGCAAAGCAGTAAGCGACGTTTCAGAAGATAAACTTCCTTTCTCAAGCCTGCAGGAGTCATATAGTCATATTGAACCACATGGAATTAAGAGGTAATGTCTAAAGTTAACAAATATAGTCCTCTAGTCTTGTTAATTTTTTCCCAGGGACAGGTTCCGGGCAAAAACGCCCTTTACGGGGCGATGTCTTTTCACTTTAGGGAAGGGACTTATTAATTAACAGTACGCCCTGGTATTCTAGAGAGAATTGTTTTTGGAAATATATATATATTTATTTTAAAAAATTTAATTATATAAAAATAAATAAAATATATATATAAATATATAATATTTTTTTAAATTATTATCAATAAAAAAAACATTTTAGATACATCTTTTCAAAGGGGGTTTTAAAACATCAGAGGGGTTTTGGGTATGGCGTTCGATAGCAGGAAGACATATTTTCAGATTGAACACCCCTTAACTTCCTACCGAGGGCCCTTATGCAAACAAATTAACCCCGGGGTTTACCAAAAATTGACCACACCATTCTCATTTTAACAAAAATAAACATTAAAGTTAAAATTTTATTTTTAACCCCTAAAAAGACCCCAACCCTTTTTAGGGGGCCTGCGGGTCGTTTCCCAGGACTCTTTTTAGTTGAGACCTTTTGGTTTGGGCCCCGGCGCCACAGCTGCGCAAAAATCGGGGCTGGAAATCACAGCCCCCATCCGAATCTCCTCAGGCTTCGGGGGCGGAGGAAACCTCCCAAGATGCTTTAACCCCTTTGATTCGGGTCGTTCCGAGGCCAATAAAAAAAGGATCCCCCGTTTTTCTATTTTTAAAAAGCCCGGACCACAAGTTAGACCGGGTCACCCCACTTTTGGGGGACCAAGGCCCCAAATTTTGTGAAAAAGGGAGGATTAAAGCCGTGTGCTTCCCAATATGGCCCCGTTTAACTGAAAATGGATGATTTGATTTAAAAATAGAATAATTTTAAAGTGAAAAAAAAATAATAGAAAAAAAAGAAAAACATTTCCCCTTATACAAAAAAAGTACAAAAAAAACCAAAAAAGTTTTAAAAAAATAAAATAAAAAATAAATTAAAATAAAAATAAATATTTAATAAAAAAAAAAAAAAGACAAAAATTACCCAAAAAACCTAATATTTGGTATAAAACCTTAATCCCCGTGAAAAATTAATCTAAACAAGTTAAAGGTAAATGTGATGGTGTAAAAAAAAAAATTTTAAAAAAAAAAAAAAATTTTGTAAAAAAAAAAAAAAAATATGAATTTTTATAAGTGACCTTAAACATTTTTAAGAAAAACTGTCTGAATAAAAGGGTTCAACTGGTCATTGAAAAAAATAAAAAAGTTACAAAAGTTTAAAAACCCAAGGGGGCAAAACAAAAAAAAATGTTATTAACTATTTTTAGGTTGGTAAGGGGTTTTGTCAGGGAAACAGGGGTTGTGTTTTTTTACACAATGTTTAAAACTTTGTTTTCAAACAAACCCTCGATGAGGTTGTTTATTTTGAACCTGCTTGGGCCTCCAAATTTCCCCAAATTTTATTTGGGGGTTTTTAAAAATTGTTAAAATTTTTGAAAAAAAACCTTTTCTTAACTTCCACCACTTTATTTTCAAATATGCACGGACCAAAACAATATATCGAACAAAACTAGCTACCATCCCCCACAAGTATTTTTAGGGATACCCAGAGGCCAGTTCGTGAGGGCCAGACGAATATGCTCAAGTGATACAAACTATAAGGAGCAAATGGATAAACTTGTCAACAAATTTGTGGAAAAAGGGTATGATGGCAGTACATTATTAGATATAGGTAAAGAGGTTGGAAACAAGACAAGGGAGCAATTACTACAAACAAAAAAGAAGGATAAGGACGATAGGAGTATTCTTATAACAAAATACGATCGACACTCTATAATGATAAAGAAGACAATGAACAAGTACTGGCATGTAATGCAGAGTGATCCGAAGTATGGATACTTGTTCAGGGACAGGCCTGGATATGTGTTTAAACAGGGTAGGGCGATAGGAGAGATGATAGTGAGATCAGACATTAAAAGAAAAAGTCAAACTAGGCAGCAGAGATTAGGCACTCAGAGAAGTGGAACGTTTCTGTGTATGTCATGTGTTAATAAAAGGCCAAAGTATAAGTCATCCAGTTCATGGGAATGAAATTAAAATCAGAGGTTTTCACAACTGTACCAGTAAAAATGTTGGATATGGGCTTAAGTGCCTATGTGGAAAAATTTATGTAGGGCAAACAAGTCGAGTTATTAGGCGGTGAATAAATGAATATAAATCTTCAATCCGTACATACAGTAAAAAGACACAGAAGGAAAGGAGTAATGTGGATACTTACCAATATGGGGAAACACAATAGCCAGACATTTTTTTAGAACAGGCACATCAGGTGCATGAATTAAGATGGTGTGTGCTAGACTAGAAAAAGTTTCAGTTAGGAATGAAAATGAACAAAGATCCAAATTGCTACAGAGAAGCTTTCTGGATCCACAGATTGGAATCCCTGGCACCAAAAAGACAGAATGAAAATTTTAACTTTAGATGTTATTTGTGATGTAACAATGAAGAATGTAGTGGTCATTTTGGTAAAGCAGGGGTTAAATGTTGTTTGACATAATGTGACCTCGGATAGGAAGTTAAGCGGCTGTTCAATCTGACTCCTGCAGGCTTGAGAAAAAAAGTTTATCTTCTGAAACCTTGCTTGACTGCTGGCACTAGTCAACTCTGTTGCTATTAGCTGATATCATTGCACAGATTATGTTTTGGATCTTCTGATGAAGACAATTACATCACCAGGTTTTCACTGTTTCAAATTCATGTGTTGTATTGCCGCATAGCAGAAGTATTGAAAACTATGTGATACATTGTTGCTAATGAATAGTAAAGAAGCATAAAAGGGAATACATTTTGTGCCTTCATGTTGATGTTACTGAGCTTTAAATACTTTTTCCCCCCACTGTATATCTGCAAATCTTCTATTTGTATAAAAAATATACACATATATTAGGACAAAATGGATCTCAAACAACTAAAACACTTAAAAGGGTTTTGCCACGATCTCATTTTTATACCTCCTGCATCCAGCTCTTCAGCTCTATGTGCTCAGAAGGGGACGTGTGTGATTTGTTTGAATTGCATATCATGTGACCCAGTAGGGTGACATCACCAGACCTTTCCTCTCTGTAGTCAAAGAAAGGTCTGTTTATGTAAAGCATTGTGATTAGCTGAGAGGTAAAGTTTTTGCCTCCAGGTACAAGGGTCCTCAGTTCAAATCCCTGCAGAAACCAGACCTATGTTGTTTTTTTTCTCTTTATCAATGTACAAGCCTCATTGAGGTTTCTTTTTTATTTATTTGCACTGTTTGACTAATTAATAAGGCGTACAGAGGACAGGAGTAGAGTTACAAAACCTGAGGTTTGAACACTCAGTAGCTGCCTGAGAGGAGAAGTGATGTCTGAGCATGTGCGGTTAGGACTGAGGAGCTCTCAGCTCTGGCCGTATCCCCTGGAGACAAGCTATAAACAATGGTTCACTAAAGGAGCAGCTGAAACAAAAACAGTGCAGAATTTTTAATGATAATGAATAGTGAAAATGTTTATTTCATATGCAAGCTTCCCATGTCAGTTTTACTTCATGGCAAAACCCCTTTAAAACCAGATGGGAACTAGTTACAGTTCCATATAGTTTACATTTAACACACACACATGAACAAATATGTCAATAATAAATAGTCAATATATTAAGGGACCACACTGTGGGAGATAAAGATTACATTTTCTTTCCTTTAACACAATACATACATTTTTTATCATGTGGGAGTGAACTCATTTTGGATTGTGGTGCCTGTTGGTCTTAAATTCGTTTGAGATCATCCGGTTATTCCGTAGACTTCATACTATGCTCTGTAGACAGATGAGACAATTTGCAGTAAACTTAACATTCACTTTTTAAAATTATTATATTACTTTTAATGGGTATTTTAGATACTAGAAGATGGTACATAATATCCTTCTTTCAGATAAGTTCCAACTACTCCACCCAATTTTATGGTATCAAAAACCATGTATCTCCAGCAAGGAATTTTTCTTTAAAAATTTACACAAAACTGTGAATCATAATTTAATTGAAATTCTAAAGTTTTGACAGATTCATCTGTCTGCTTGCAAGGTTCCGTAACTCCAACTCCCTAGCACAGCTATTAAACCAAATCCCTGTTATCTCCACACCCATATCAACTACTGGAAGAACTGCATGTAACCACTTTATTTCCATTTCCAGCTCATGATAATTGGTAAGTAAACAGAACAGTCTTTATAATTCTGCCTGCCAAGAGAAATGGAAGAAAAATGATGAATGTGCGGTAGCCGAGTTGTATCTCTCTTCCCTACTTGTTCAAAACTGAGAAACATTTCATAACTTGAGCCAAACACTGATAACATAGAAACTTAAACCCTTAACTGTAATTTGGCAAAGTATAAGCTTTTTTATAGCTACAATTTATCCAGTCATTTTTAAGATTAAATTCCCCGAAGGACACATTACCCCACCCCTCCCTTCGACTCTGTAATAGAACATGCGGATCATGATAGGATCGGATTATTTCTTCATTTTTCAATGAAACATTTAGGTAATTAGGACTGCATTTATTACAAAGGAACTGATTTGTTTGATGACAACCTGTTTGCTGAATTGAATTTTCGGATGCATATTCTTCTTGTTTATAGCTACTGGAAAACAGTAACAAAAAGTATGTGAATAGTATAAAGGCAATAACAAGTAGTAGTCACACTAAAGGAAAATCTTGTAGCTTAGACACTGCTCGTGAACATTTGGTGAATACAATGCATATACTACATATATCCATAGGTTATAATGGGCTGGATGTATGCCATTTTTGTGCTCTTGTCATATAATCAGGATGTGTATATTGGCATACTTGGAAACTTAGGCATTTCTCATGAACATTTGGTGGATACTAGGCATATACTGAATGCATCCATAGGTTATAGAGGACTGGATGTATGCCACTTATGTGCTCTTGCCATATAATCAGGATGTGTACATTGGTATACTTGGTAACTTAGGCACTGCTTGTGAACATTTGGTGGATACAATGCATATACTGCATATATCCATAGGCTATAATGGGCTGGATAGATGCCACTTATGTGCTCTTGCCATATAATCAGGATGGGTACATTGGCATACTTGGAAACTTAGGCATTTCTCGTGAACATTTGGAGGATACAAGGCATATACTGCATGCATTCATAGGTTATAATGGGCTGGATGTATACCACTTATGTACTCTTGCCATATAATCAGGATGTGTGCATTGGCATACTTGGTAACTTAGGCACTGCTCGTGAACATTTGGGAGATACAAGGCATACATGACATGCATGCATCCATAGGTTACAATGGGCTGGATGTGTATATTGGCATACTTTTTAGGCTGTACTGAAGTACACAATAAGCTATGCTTTTCAATACTGGTACATCCTACAAATCTAAGTATGCTTTATGGTTTTTATATTTTTACAGTAAGAGTCAACACCCAACATATGCAACTGCATGTTAGATGGAACACTGGGTGTATACATTGGGACATTTTCTCAGTGGGTATGCTGTATATACATCACAGACACAGTGGGCCTGATTTATTAAAATTGTCTAACAATAAGACAGCTATGAGCAACAAAGACAGTCTTACTGTTACACAATTTTAACAATTGAGGCCCAGTGTGTACAGAGATTTAGAGGCAAAAGAACCTATGGTAGATGTACAACTGTCTATTAGGCAACTCCAGTTAGAACAATATTCTGATATCAGAGATGATCCCTTTATAGGTGTAAGTGGTTCTCATAATATAATAGGCGTGCCCAGACTTCTGAAAATGAAGACTTCTGTCATTCTGTGGTGATAAAATTGTGGAACTTTCTAATTTACTTTGCATATCAATTCCTGGGAAAGCTCTAGTCCTTTGCTTGCAGGTAGTGAAAGAAAATCCATATCACCAATCTGTTTTCTAATGCAGCTGTGTAAACAGGAGGCTTTCAGGACAATTACACAAAGTCTAAAACAAGAAGCTTTCCATTCAATAACTGCAAGCAGAGATCTTGAAAGTAGTGTGGAACTGGAATGTAAACAATTGTAAAAAATCTTGTTCCCATAAAACCTCTTTAAATTGCTTTGGCTTTTAGATAACATGTTGCTTATTCTCATTAAATTCAGTGTATAATATATATGTTGTTGATTATTTGACAAATGATTATTATTATTTATTTTAGAGCGCCATTGATCATTTGAGCGGGGTTACATACATAACAAATGTCAAACAAGTATAGTGGTGAAGATAAAAGACTAACAAGAGATGTTCCTGCCCGTGAAGGCTTACAATCTACGAGGAAGGAGAAAAGAGACAGAAGGTGAGGAGCAGATATGTTTGTGGGTTGGTATAGGGGCAGCAGGGTTATTGTAGGTTATAGGCTATTCTGAGGAGATGGGTTTTCAGATTGTTTTTGAAGCATGTGAAGGTGGAGGAGACTCTTATTTGCTGGGGCAGTGAGTTCCAGAGTATGGGGGACGCATGAGAGAAATCTTGGAGATGGTTGTGTGAGGAGCTGACAAGAGGAGAACATAGAAGAAGGTCCTGTGAGGAGCAGAGATTGCATGAGGGGAGGTATCTAGAGATTAAGGCAAAGCTGTATGAAGGGAGAGCTTTGTAGGTCATGGTTAGTAACTTGAACTGAATTTGCTGGGTAATGGGAAGCCAGTGAAGGGATTGACAGAGTGTAGAGGCAGAAGTGTAGCGAGGAGAGAGGTGGATAAGATGGGCAGTGGAGTTAAGGATGGTTTGAAGGGAAGCAAGAGTGCTAGGCGGGAGGCCGCAGAAAAGGATGTGGCAGTAGTCTAGCCAGGAGATGACAAGGGCATGGAATAGCATTTTTGTAGTATCAAAGTTAAGGAATGACGGGATTCAAGAGATACTTTTAACGTGGTGACAGCAGACAGAGATAAGGTCTTGGATGTGTGTTTTAAAAGACAGAGAGCATTCAAAGTTTATCCCAAGGCAGCGGACTTGCAGGACTGGTAAGAGTGTGGAGCTGATGAAAGGGGTAGTCCACTTAAAAAAATAATAAAAATTTAAATGGGACCAGAGTGGGCAACAAAGGGTGGGAAAAAGTTATACTCATTGACCTGCCCCCTGCTGATGTTCTTCAGCTACCTTCGATCTGCTGCACTTTTCTTCCAGATTATCTTCCACATAAGAGATTGGAGTGAAATGTAAGTGAATGGAGCGCAAGCCTCTCCAGTGTGTTCCACTGGAAGAGAACCTGGAAGAGAAGAGCAGCGGATTGCCTGGGAGCTCTAGAGGGGCAGCGGCTGGAGACTGGGGTTAAGTATACCATTTTTTTTGCCTACCCTGGCCCCATTTAAATATTTTTTTCAAGTGGGCAACCACTTTTAATAGCAACTCTCCCATTTCTCTTTCACAATATTCAGTAAGGAAATTGCTAATCAGCCCTCCATTCTGCCTAATTACTTTCATATTTTTTATTTTTTTTGCCTGTTTAATCATTTATTTTAAAACACATCCGTTGTACTTTTTATTAATAAATAATTCTGAAATAATTGTAAAAAGGTTTTGTATGTTGTGTATTCCAATTGCACCCACTGTGGACCCCACGTGTGATAGTTAGTGCAGACATGAAGTAGAACAATTGCCAATTCATCCAATCAACAAATCAGATCTGAAATAATAGCTGACACAAAAAGGAGTTAGATAATTTAAACTTGTTAAATATGTCTAGTTGACAACTGCATAGAAACAGAGCTGGCAAATTTGCCAGGAAATAAGCTGTTGATACACCTTTAGGAGTATTAAACAGCTAGTAGAAGTTCTCAACTGTGTTTGAATAAATGGAAGTATAGTAAATGTATTATGAAATACTGTAATTAAAATTTCCTATACCTATAACTTTAACTATAGCCATAGCAGCCACAGTGACTGTTATGGGGAACAAAAGGTTGATGCAAGAACATTGTTCATCTTTGTAGGGAACAAGTAGTTGGGGGTTTTCTGCTTTATAGCACTACTATTTTGGCTTTGATATATTGCGGTATGATTTATACCTTTAACTATTGTTACCTCTGCTGCTGTTTTAGTTTATTGTCATTAGGTGCTTGTGCCCCATCTCATTTTGTTATGGGGCACTATGAATTCGAACTACACCAATGGTTAAGAGAAACAGTGGCTTTGGACCCCAATTGAGGTCTCAGTGAGTGGGCCCTCGCCAATCATACATTTGGAGAGCGGAGCAGCCAGAGGAGATTTGGGTCAGGGAAGTCCAGGTAAGGGAAGCAGTCTGTGCAGCTATAGAGCAGGTTGCAAGAGAAAGAGTTTGTTATGTGAGAGCGATGGTTCAGTGTGGCCTATGAGAAATGTGGCGTGCCCCAACCAGAGTTAATTGTTGCCAGAGAGAAAAGTGTGTGAAGAAGTGCCAAAATGCTCTTGGTTGGTATCTACAAGAAGTTTTAGATACGTGTTTAACATCAGAGTAGCTGGCAAGGGACCGTCTATTCACCACTTGAAGAGGTGACATCTGCTGTGTGTGTGGCTGGCAAGAAGCAGTGGAAGACTATGGGCCCTATGTATGAAAACTGTCTAGAAGTAAGATGGTCTTTGTTGCCCATAGCAACCAATCAGAGCTCAGCTTTCATTTCATATAGTGCTCTGGAAAAATGAGAGGAGCGCTCTGATTGGGTAACAAAAACCATCTTAACGCTAGACAGTTTTCATACAGAAGGTCCTACGTATGGATAGAGAGGAAGAATCCCATTCCACTGATGTGCCACCAAAAAAGTGTTATCCTGACGGGCTTTAAGCATTTAGACCGACCAGTTCTGGACTCAGATTTACCTGTTGTTACAGTTCATGTTTGCCAGTTGTGCAAGAAAGTAAATTTATAAGAAATTACCACTGTCTGCTGAGTTGCCTTGCTTGTACATTACACATTATTATCTGAGATAAAACTTGTGTCTGGCATCTGCTGACGTGTTTCACAGTGAACAAGGTCTCCATTGAGCCGGAAACGCATCAGCAGACGTCAGATGCAAGAAAAAATAGTTGTTCTACTTGTGATGTGTACGAAAGAAGAGCAACATGGAGTGACTCGATTTTTGTGGTCTGAGAGTATGTCGGGTGCGAATATTTATTGAAAATTTTGTGCAGAGTACGGAGAAAGAGTTTTGTCATCAAGAAGTGTGTAAGTATGGATAGAGAAGTTCAAAGAAGGTTGCACAAGTATGAGCCATGAAGAAGGAGAGGGCTGCTATCCAAGGGTGTTGTGTTGCTGCATGACACACTGCTGCTCATATTGTCGACATTCTCCAAGAACTTTGTTTTGAGGCATTTTAGATCTTACCAAATGGCTGCAATGAAACAAAGAGTGAAAAATTTGAAGGGGTCTGAATACTGTCCATACCCACTCTATTTGGACCCCTAAGAGGATGAAGGCTCACAATTGACAAAGAGGTTAAGACAACAGTGCATTCATGGCTCACAAGCCAATCGAGAACAGCTTTTAATGAAGGAATACTCAGCTTGTTGACAGATGAACAAGGTATATTGAAAATCAGGAGGATTCAATTGAGAAAACGTATTTATCTTTACTGAAAATTGATTAAGTTACATTTTACAGCCAGAGTGTGCATCATTTTTTAATCACCTTCGTAGTTTCACAACTGCTGGAAAATGAGACCCCAGTTTTAGCCTAAAATGCATAGGCTTAGCATCGAGCTCAGATCGTAAATGTATGAATGTTGTGGACAGATTACATAATATGTCATAGCATCACACTGCGTTATTGTCTATGTCTGAGGTATCTGTCGAAGTACTGTGATAAAAGGCATAATGCGAAGTAGCCGCGGCCAGCCTATAGATGTTAATAGAACAAATGTAATCCACATAAGACTACGTTTGTTCTATTAATGTTTATAGGCCAGCTGTGGCTACCTTTTTCACAGTACCCCAACAGATAATCCATGGTAACCCAGCCCAACATGTATATTTACATGAACAAAGCTTTTAGATAGAATAAAGGCTTAAAACCTCACCCGGAAACATGGCAGATTTTCAGAACATGGTTTGTAACTTTGTATTAAATCAAATGCTTGTACAAAGATGGGTACAATACCTTTCTTTATCCATGAATGGTATTCTTGGCTGAATCCTAATGCACCTGTTGAATTTCATAATGACCTAAGTGTCTGCTCTTAAGCTTCTATTTGGACTGAATTCAGAAGTTGGTTCCATTTACACAAGAATGCATTGGAATGACAAGATTTCCTTGTTAAACTACAGTCTTGCCTTTCACTCATTTAAGCCAAGTCTCCGTCAATTTAAGACATGAGTTACTGTTTTTTTTTTTATTACAACTATAAAATAATGTAGTTTTCCTGTTAGCTGAGCATTTATGGGCATATACTGGAATCCAAGGAATTTCTGCATTGTTTATATCATATAGCTACATTTTACAGTATATTGCTAGATAACATAAGAACATTATTAAGGAGAACATGAATCACATATTACATTAAAAAAATGTTATGTCATGAGCCACTTGCTCCAGGCAGCCAGCAGGTTATAGGTTGGTAAATCTGGGTGGCATGCGCTGGCCCTTTAAATCATCGAGGATGAGTGCACCCCACCCAGATATCCCAACCTATGTCCTGCTCTTTGTGCTTACAGCTCTCTGCCGATTTAGTGTTGTCCCTCACAGAGTAAATTCTGTATTCTGTTCTTCGGTGCTGACCTTTCGCTTGTCTCTGACCATCTTGTTTATCTGCTGTTTGCCCTGACCTTCTGCCTGTGACACAAGAACTCTGCCTGCCATGGCCTTCTGCCATGGTCTTCTGCCTGTGACCTGACTACGTCTTATGTCTTTTCTTCCGGAACTGCACCTGTCTGTTCGCTGTAACCATGAGTGACTACATGTGGGTAGTGAACTGAGATTTCCCTGCAGCCTCCCAAATGTCTTGTATGAGTGGTTAAAGGGTAAAAGCCAGGGGGATCTTAGCTTCCTCTCCTAGGTGTGAATCTGTGCAAAACCTTGCGGTTGACCTGTGGATCCATCTCCAGACACCTGATACCTTTGCTACTCTTAGAAGGGTTATGATGGTTTTTCTGTAACATATGTGTGCACATACAGTATCTCACAAAAGTACTGATTTATACCTTTTCATGGGACAACACTGGAGACTTGACACTTTGACTCAATGTAAAGTAGTCAGTGTACAGCTTGTATAACAGTGTAAATTTGTGTGCCCTCAAAATAACTCAACACACAGTCATCAATGTGTAAACTACTGAGAACAAAAGTGAGTACACACCTAAGTGAAAATAGACAAACTGCGCCCAATTTGCCATTTTCCCTTTACGGTATCATGTGACCCGTTAGTGTTACAAGTTTTCAGGTGTGAATGGGAAAAGGTGTATTAAATTTGTTGCTATCACTCTCACACTCATACTGGTCACTGGAAGTTCAACATGGCAATGAAAAAGAATCATTACTCTACATAAAGAAGGCCTAGGCTATAAGAAGATAGGAAACACAGAATGGTGACCAAGACCCTACAGTGATCTAACAAGAAAGGTTACACTCAGAACAGACCTCGCCATGGTCGGCTAAAGAAATTGAGTGTCATATCCAGAGATTGCCTTTTCAAAATAGATGTATGAGTGCTGCCGGCATTGCTACAGAAATTAAAGCGGTGGAAGTCATAATGTCAGTGCTCCGATCATACGCCTCATGCTGCATCAAATTGGTCTGCATGAAAGTCATCCCAGAAGGAAGCCTCTTCTAAAGATGATGCACAAAAAAGCCCACAAACAGTTTGCTGAAGACAAGCAGACTAAGGACATAGATTAATGGAACCATTTTCTGAGGTTTGATGAGATCAATATAAACTTATTAGGTTCGGATGGTGTCAAGCGTGTGTGGCAAAAACCAGGTGAGAAGTACAAAGACAAGTGTTTCTTGTCTAAAGTCAAGCATGGTGGAGGGAGTGTCATGATTTGGGGCTTCATGAGTGCCGCTGGCTGTGGGGAGCTACAGTTCATTGAGGGAAACATGAATGCCAATATGTACTGTGACATAATGAAGCAGAGCATGATCCCACCTTTTCTAAAACTGGGCCATGGGGCAGTATTCCAACATGATCACAACCCCAAACAGACCTCCAAGACGACCACTGCCTTTCTAAAGAAAATGAAGGTAAAAGTTCTGGACTTGCCAAGCCTGTCTACAGACCTAGACCATATTGAGCATCTGTGGGGCATCCTCAAACAAAAGGTGGAGGAGCACAAGGTCTCTAACATCCACCAGCTCTGTGATGTCTTCATGTAGGAGTGGAAGAGGATTCCAGTGGCTGTGAAGCTCTAGTTACCTCCATGCCCAAGAGAGTTAAGGCAGTGCTGGAAAATAATGGTGACCACACATATATTGACACTTTGGGTACAATTTGTCCATTTTTCATTTAGGGGTGTACTCACTTTTGTTGCCAGCAGTTTAGACATTGATGGCTGTGTGTTGAGTTATTTTGAAGGCACACAAAGCTTACACTGCTATACAAGCTATACACTGACTACCTTACATTGTATCAAAGTCTCATATCTTCAGTATTGTCCCATGAAAAGATATAATATTTACAAAAATATGAGGGGTGTACAATAAAATCTGACCAAAGTATCATTGACTAAATTAAGACTTTCTAGCAAGTAATTTTGATGTTAAAAATACAAATGATCATGAAAAGAACAAAATCAGTTTCTGAGTCATCAGGAATCAACTAAGTGTGCTTTCATATGGTGCATTTTTGTTGCCTTTTTTCTATTGCATTACTGCACTGCAATGAAACTGATAATTGATTGCTCACTTGTATTCATTAACCTCAAACTCCTTTCAATTTCCTTAATTGTTTGGAAATTTGGTGCAAGTGAGTAATCAATAATTGTGTTTATAATCCACAATACTTTGAGACTATGTCTACACAACAATGTTAAAATGCCATCCAAAATACAACGGCATTTTAACATTGCCGTAACGTGTTTTTTGGCATAGGTCTACGCTAAAAACCGGGGTCAGTTTTCGGATTTGCTGTCGGCCCTGTACATTGAATATACGGAAATCCAAAGTCAATCCTGTGGAAGGTCTGGCAGTTTTGAAAATCCGCTGAATTTCAAAACCGGCTGGACATCAACCTGACATGCAAGTCGTTTGAAATGCATAAGAGGTGAAGCATGGTGTCACTCTTATATGTAAGTTTTTAGACAACATGCTTTTATGGGAATTTAATAAATGTTTTTTCACTTTTAAGGATGAATGCTGAAGTTTACTTGGATGTACTTCCAGCTTGTCCTTTTTCATGTGCACTGTCTGAAACCTATTAACTGCTCGGATTTACATTCCACCAGGTAAGCGGTTTCTCTTACATTTAGTACCCACTAGGAAAGTGATTTTATGTATGTCTACTTGATGTATCATCACTTCTGTAAAAATGGCTTCCTAGTTTTCCCTCACCAACCACTGGGCTGGGAGTGCCTACTAGGGAGGCCTATCTCACAGTTTTAGAAATAGGAGTAGCTGGTATTTGCAATCAATAGCAAGTCTGATGGTTACATTACATTACACTATATTGATGGTCTCTGAGGTGGACCATCCCTGATCTAATACCCAAGTTCATCCCTTCCAAATAACCAATACCCTTGCTACTAACTGAAGGTGCCGACCACTCCTTTTTCTCATGCATTATATTGATGGCATCTGAGGTGGAAAAATTCTGGTTTGGCACCCAAGTTTATCCCTTCCCAATAACCATCACACTTCCTATTTAATGAAAGTGCTGGACACTTCTAATTCTGGTGCGTTATAATGATGGTACCTGAGATGGACCATCCCCAATCTAGCATGCAGGTTCATCCCTTCCCACTAGGTCTGCTGCCTGAACATCTAGTCTTCCATCTCACCGTTTTAGGATTACTGCTTTAGATCACTCAATAAGGTTAGAGGACTATTGTAATAGTAGAAACAAGCATAAAATATTAGTTAATATTCAAGTACTGAAGATGTTTAATCCATACAATTACCTTACATTCCACAGTTGATATAAAATGTTTGCATTGCTAGGGGTTTATAAAAAGAGGATGGAGTGAGTTACTGAGGATTTGACTTGACAGAAAATGACTGTATTTGTACGTACATCTTCCTGTTGAGGCACTGTTGAGCTTCTGCTTATTAGTCTACTTTTGTCTACATTCCCAGTGATGTCTAAGATGATTTATTTTCTTGTGATCAATCCCGGCTTCTTAAGGATTTCCCAGCTGCCCAGTAGTATTCAAAACGTCAGCACCATGGACAGCAGCTCAGTATACTCTGGAGAAAAGAAGTGCTTGTTTGCAATCTTTGGAATATTTCTTTAATATTTGAAATATATACTTTTAGTTGCAATGTTAAGTTTATGCATAAAATGTATTAAAAGTATACTTGAGACATTGTTGACATATTCTTGGTTAAAAGGGTTGTCCAGGTAGTAATTTTATTCTTTAAATAGGATACTGCTGTCGCATAAAAATAAAAAAATACTCACCTCCCTTTTCACCATAGATCTAGTAATGCATCGTCTTCACCTTAAGCCGGTCTTCTGTTATCTTCTGGTCTTCTGTCAAATGGGATGTCAGTGCTGCCATTAACTACATCAACGTCACTTACTTCTGAACAGTAAAATCAGCCAATGGCACGTGAATGAGGCAGTCAATAAGCTGCCGCAGTGACATTCTGTTTGACAGAAGACTGACATGAAATCGAAGGAGTAGTGAGTACAATTTTTTTTTATTTTTTATTATTTTTGTAGGACAGCAGTATCCTATTTAAAAACTAAAATTTTGACTTGGGCACCCCCTTTTACTGTTTTAGTATAAACTAAAGCATATTTAAAAAATATTTTTCAAGTTTGTAATTAAAAATATAATTGTTTCTTTTCTATGAATTATGTTGCATTCTTTATTACAAGAACAATGCAGAAGATACAAATATTTCATGTTACCTTCTTACACATGGCCATATTGTATCAGTGCACTTAACTTTTGAAAGTGGACAGACATGCATTATGAATGGTCCTCCATATGATCCACTATAAGTAGGCATTTTACACAATATCAAGTAACATTCTTAAAAGATAGCGCTAATGGAACTGGTTAAAACACTGATCTTCCTTCTTAATGAGATATCCACAGAGTTTATGGCATATCCACAGCATCTCATCTGTTTTTTCTTCTTTGGTTGTCCTATATGTAGCCAAGTGAGTGTGCTCTGCTGTATCTAAAACTCATATAGAGGAAAATAGAAAGAATCATGCAGGTGCTGGACCCTCTCCATTTACAGCAGTAGTGACACCAAAGAGGACGGGAGGTTTGGGGACCCCTGTTCTGGTGATAAATACAGGCAGATTATCGATCTTCGCAAATTACACTAAGCTCTGTAAAGTAATCAAAACAATAGAGGATAATGTGTTATTACAAAGGGATCGATGAATGTGGGTGCCTGGGAAGTAAAGTGGCAGATGAGGTTTAACACTGATAAATGCTAAGGTTATGCACATGGGTGAGAAAAATCCATTACATGGTTAATGTTAAATGTGAAAAATCCATGGGTAAAAGTGACTATGGAGAAGGACTTGGATTCTGGTGTGTCAGTAAACTTATTTGTAGCAGCCACGATCAGAAGCAGTGCCAAGGCAAATAGGATCATGGGGTGAAATTAGGAAGGGGCATAGAGGCACATGCATGAGAAAATAAAAGTTACCATTAATACAAGTCAACTGGTTAGTACACACATGGGTCAATATTGTGTTTACAGTTTTTCGTCTACACATGGCATTGACAGTAGACATTGTAGAGCTTGAACAGTTACAAAGCGTCGTAGCAACAAAAATAATAATAAGGTAACTGGGTGGACTGAATACCAGAAGAGATTAGCAAGATTAACACTGTAAATGCAAGGTTATGCACATGGGGAGAAAAATCCTTTACATGACTACATGTTAAAGGGAAAAAAAACGCTGGGTAAAAGTGACATGGAGAAGGATTTGGGAAATCCTGGTGGACAGTAAACTTAATTGTAGCAGTCAGTGTCAGACAGCAGCTGCCAAGGCAAACAGGATCATGGGGTACATTAAAAGTGGCATAGATGCACATGATGAGAACATTATTCTCCCATTATACAAGACACTGGTTAGAGCACATGTGGAATATTGTGGACAGTTTTGGTCACCAGTTTACAGGAAAGACATTGTAGAGCTTGAACAGGTACAAAGACGGGCAACACAAATAATAAAAGGACTGGGTGGACTGCAATACCCAGAAAGATTAGCAAGATTAGGGTTATTAAGTTTAGAGAAAAGACGGCTTCGGGGGGAACATGATAAATATGTTTAAATACATCAAAGGTCAATATAGAGATCTCTCTCAAGATTTATTTATACCCAGGACTGTATCTAGAACAAGGGGGCATCCTCTATGTCTTGAGGAACCAAAGTTTCTACATAAACATGTAAAGTGATTCTTTACTGTTAGAGCAGTGAGACTGTGGAACTCTCTGCCAGAGGAACTTGTTATTGTGAATACAATAACAGAGTTCAAAAAGAGTTTGGATGCATTTCTGGAGAGTAATATAACAAGTTATAATGACCAGGATTCTGGAGAGGGGTCGCTGATCCAGGGATTTTTCTGATTGCCAGATTGGAGTCAGGAAGGAATTTTTTTCCCTAAAATGAGGACAATTGGCTTCTACCTCATTGGGATTTTTTTGCCTTCCTCTGGATCAACACTTTAGCAACACTTTAGCAAAATAGGCTGAACTGGACGGATGTCTTGTCTTTTTTCAGCCTTACAAACTATGTAATGTATATCCTATGGGTGTCTAACTCCCAAGACTCCCACTGACAATCAGAATTAAGGAGCTGTGGGGCTGTACGGCTAGTATTAGCCCCAACTGATGGATATGGATCCCAGAGGTCAAATACCTACTGTTTACAAATTTATGTCGCAGACTAATGACCTTCTTTATTATGAAGCTTTAATGAAAGAAAATAAGATACAGAATGCAAGAATTTCTAATAAGTTCTAAAAGTCCATTGTACAAAATGAAAAAAAATCAATGCAGAGTGAATCAGTAAGTGGACTGCCTGCCCTGACAAAGGGACTGCCAGGTCCAGATCTGGTGTTTCTGCCAGTATCCAGAAGAGTCACTGTAAGTACTTGTAGAAGGACAGGTCTCCTGTACATGAAAAATTGGTTTAAGAGGAAGATAAAGGGACATAAATCTGCCAGGGATAAAATGAAGCATGATGAGATCCTGGTTGTGAATCTTGAGCTGTCTGTCTGCTTAAAGTACCACATTTGCACAGGCGTATAGTCATTGACATGTTACAACCACTGCTGCTGTGATGAAAGTGTATTGTGAGTGGAAAATGGCACCACTGTGAATCAGAAAAGTGGAAACTGCAAAGTTCCATGTACCATTGATGTGAGAGGGGAACATCAGCTATGTTCGTCAGCAAGGACAGACTGGTACACTACAGGGAAGCAGCTCACTGCCAAATTGAACCAGGAGGCTACTAGATGTCTAAGACTAGAAGTGCAGTGAACTCCTACTGTGTATTGGACCCTGAAGCCAATGGAAACATAAAAGAACAAACATTCTGAAACCTTTGCTGGAAGGACAAAAGCTGGTTGTGGCAGCACAATGGCCTGAGGAAAATTTTTGTGACATTCTCTGTGCCACTCATCCATGTGGAAGGTACTCTTAACCAATTTATTTATGAATCCATCGTTACAGATCACGTACTCCTATACATGTTGATAGTCTTTCCAAGATTAGTTGGAAGAGCATGACAAAGTCTTCCAAGCACTACACCAGTCCCCGCTATCCCAAGACTTAAATCCTATTGGGATTCTATGGAACCACCGTAATTGTCATGTTCCCTCTATGGATTCTCTATCACGTGCCTTCCAGAATCTGTGGGATGCAGTCAGCATGGTTCCAGATACATGTGTAGTGCCCCAGAACAAGGGTACTTTGGAGTGTGGACATTCACCCTATTGCTTTTATGCAAAGCAATCAATACTTTACTATCTTGGTATCATGGTTTATACTGTTATGTACTTCTTTAGCATTTAAAATGGTTAATCTCAGTTTTAATTATTTACTATAATATGTTCTTTTTATGTACACTATAATCCACACTGTGGGAAGACTTAACACATACTCAGCTAATATTGAGAGACTCTGAGACTTGCTACCTATGGATTGAGAAGTTGGTAACTTTCCCCTTTGCTTGAAGATGCACAGTTGAGTTTTAGAGGGAAAAACTCAGACAGTGACCTTTGCACTGTCTAAAAAAGATACTGAGTCATTCCCATATCCAGAATGGAGGCTCTATACAAATGTATGAGACACTGAAATTGTAACAATGTTGTCATAAGGTATGTGCTTCTCCGCTCAACCCCTTCTATTAGAAGGTTCTAGATAATCTAAAAGCCTTATAAAAAGCTAGCAACCAGAGCCCTTAGGTGGTCTGCAGATAGAGACCAGTCGTTAGCAGAAGAGACTCTGCGAGACTACCTTTGTGACTAGAAGAAAAATCTAAAGTTACCAAGCCCAGATCCTGGATCACCAGCTCTTTGACCTGAAAGCCAATTAGATGACTGAGCCACAGACCATACGACACCAGTGCATTAGCCAGCATACCAGCCTTCTAAAAATTAAAAGGAAAGCTGACCCAGGCCTTTCCTCAGTACAGAGCCTGTGTCTATCAGGGAGGAGACTGGAGAAACGACCCAGTGCCTGTATTGTGTTCTGATTGAGTTCCTCCGTTAAAGAAATGTACTGGCTTACTGCAGATCCCTGACTCTCTAGACTTATTTTCCAGTGGGGTGCACCATGCCTCAAAAATCCTTCCAGATAGCAGTAATACTTGGTGACACCTTGATGGTGTCCATAGAATCCAGCATAGAGTTCGGACCACTCCAAACCTGGGCACTGCACATGTGGAGCTGCACTCCATTCTGTACATTGTGGTTACTTTGAATGAAGGCTGCTGGTCATAGTTGTGTGACTTTTCTGTGTATATCAGCAACAAAGATAAAGCAAGAAGCGGAGCAACTCCAAAAAAGAACTAATATATGCTCCCACATTTAAATGTGTCATATTTGTTGTGGACTAACACGTTCAGATTGAACCAGTTGTCAACCAGATTCTTAAGTTGTTTGTAGAAGTATTACTAGTTAGTCACATGTAAATACTCAGCACTTACTCCCATTATACAGCTTTTCTTTAACATACATTCAAGTAGGATCAGTTTTTAATCCTACAATTTGTTTCCTTCTGCCGCTTTTCATCAATACGCCATCGTCAATATACCGGAAGTCATCTGGAGGTGGGAGTACACAAGAGTGTAGTGCAACATTGCTTCTACTACATGAATACTGCCCACTGGCTATAGACATCCAGAGATGTTCATTCACTCTGCATGACTGTTGTGAAACAGCCACACAGAGTGTGCAGCTGCACACTATTCACAACTGTGGTAGTGGAAAACTGGCTGTCATCAGTAGCTGAGCTCTCCACTGAGAAGGCCGGGGAAGTTTATTACTGTGCCTGACTTTTTGATGGTTGCATATACAGCCCTCAATGATAGCTATATATAGATACCGTGTTTCCCCGATAGTAAGACACCCCCGATAGTAAGACGTAGCGGTGTCTTAGGGAGGTCGCCTAATGTAAGACGTACCCCGAAAGTGAGACGTTAGCGCGGCCTGATGACGTCACTGCCTGTGCCGGGATGGAAAGGGGCGGGAGGCCGGAGCAGCGAGGAGGCGGCGCGGCGCGGGAAACGGAGCAGCGGGGAGCCAGGTAAGTGTTTTTCTGCCTACAGCTGGCCCTATACCTGTCTACAGCTGGCCCTATACCTGCCTACAGCTGGCCCTATACCTGTCTACAGCTGGCCTATACCTGCCTACAGCTGGCCCTTATACCTGTCTACAGCTGGCCCTATACCTGCTTCAGCTGGCCCTTATACCTGTCTACAGCTGGCCCTATACCTGTCTACAGCTGGCCCTATACCTGCCTACAGCTGGCCCTATACCTGTCTACAGCTGGCCCTATACCTGCCTACAGCTGGCCCTATACCTGCCTACAGCTGGCCCTATACCTGTCTACAGCTGGCCCTATACCTGCCTACAGCCGACCCTATACCTGTCTACAGCTGGCCCTATACCTGCCCTATATAAGACATACCCCGAAAGTAAGACATACTGGGACTTTTGGGGGTAAAAAGAATGTAAGACGCTGTCTTACTATCGGGGAAACACGGTAGATAGGAAGCCTTCTGGCCCTGGTGGTCATGTGATCACAGCGGTTTGGTATTTACAGGAAATGCTGGGTCTTAACAGACCCAGATCAGCTCTGCAGTCAGAGCTGGCGGCTATAACATATCAGCCCCAGTTAGAAGGAAAATCAGCAAGACAATAAATTAAAATAATAATAATAACCTTATGGGGGGCACACCATGTTAAATAAAAAATAAACACACAAAAGTAAACAAAAAATCACTAACAGCCCAAATCGCAACTTTTATCACCTATATATAAATTCCTATGATGGAAAAGTGACAAGTTACAAAACATATTTTAGCACCATGTTTGCCATTAAAAAATAAATAAATAAATAAATAAATATTTTTTTTAAATATCTTTTTACCATTTTCTCTTACATTATTTAAAAAAAAAATCATACATGAAATAACATAAAAATAAAGCCTAACATGTAGGGTAAACGAGGAGAAAACATTTGTAGAATTACAGAGAACAAGAAAGCGGTACAGCTTTTCAACCATGCAAGTACTAAAGAAAATGAAAATTTGCCTTGTGGCAAGGTGAGGGGAGGGGTGAAAGGGTTAAAAATGAGCATTCTTTGTATTCCAAATAATGACAAACACTGTAGGTAAAAAATGCTTATCATTAGGAAAAAAAGTGTCCAAAACAAGCTAAAGGTTTCCACCAATATTACTGAAATGTTACTCTTGAGTATGAAATCTGTTTCTAAACTGGAGCTAGCTGGGTGTCTTAGCCACTGAGAAATATTACATTTATTCTATTCTTCAATGTCTCTCTATTACATCATTGACAGATTGAAAAAAAATGCTGTTAAATTGCTCTTTCAGGTCAGATCTGAATGCTATGAAGTTTAGATGTACTTGGTGTGGTACAGGTCAACATCCACCCACCAAATGATGTCCACATGTTAAATTGTGGATGATTTTGACACAAAACTAAGATGCTATAGCTGTACTAGCCTGCCTACAGGTTGGGTTAAAATGGCTTTTCATGCTCCCTGCACTGGGACCAATATTATTAACTTCTTGAGATATTATTCACTAATTATAAAATTGTGGTAGGAGTGTGGTCTAAACACGTGGCGTTTTTCTGTGTGTTGGATCGATGTTGTTGCATTCTGTTGTCTAAATAAAGTAAATGGCTTTTTAAGACGCTGGAAATCTCTTCTCTACATTTTCAATACTGCAATCCTGCAAAGTCCATGCATCTACAGATCGGTGAGCCGGTGTATATATCATTTTCATTTGTGGCCTAAACACGTTGCTAATGAAGTTGACCTTAAAAGGTTTATTCCAGTCTCAGATATTTATGGTATATTGACAGGACCTCCTACCCCCTGTTCTTGCCTGTGTCGTGGCTGCATAGAGGTTTTTATTACTAATGTCCCATCAGGGCTGTCTTTTCCATTGGGCAGGGTCGACTGTTGCCTGGGGGCCCCATGAGCACAGGGGGCCCTTCAAGGCAGCCACCTACGCTGCCCGGTGGTCTGACATCTTCTTCTGCGCTCATTAAAGACATGGCGGGTCCGAACCTGCACACCGACTTGCCGCCCAGACCCCCCTCGTCTTTTAGCGTCTTTAGGCTATATCCTACAGGGGGTCCTATGAACTAAAGAGGGGGTTATAACCTACAGGGGGCTATATCATACAGGATGGCCTATAACCTACAGGGAGCTATACCCTATAGGAGGGCCTATAACGTGTAGGGGGACCTATAACCTACAGAAGGGACTGTAACCTACAGGGGGCCTATACCCTACAGGGAGCTATAACCTATAGGGGCCCTATAACCTACAGTGGGGCCTGTAACCTACAGGGGGCATATCACCTACAGCAGGCCAATCACCTACAGGGGGATATATAACCTACGGGGCCTATATATTTGTTCAACATTTGTTATGTATGTAACCCTCCTAAATGTACAGCGCCCTGGAATCAATGGCGCTCTAAAATAAATAATAATAATAATAATATACAGGGAGCATATCACCTACCAGGAGCTTTCATCTACAAGGGCCTATAACCTATAGGGGGATAACTACAGGGTGCATTTTACCTACAGAGGCCTATGTACAGGGGGCAGTATATCTACCTACAGGGGCTATATATAGGGTTAGTATATTTACTTGTATCTACAGGGGGCAGTATATCTACCTACAGGAGGTAGTTTATCTACTTGTATCTACAGGGGGCTGTAAACCTACCTACATGGGGCAGCATATCTACCTACAGTTTGCCTGTATACCTATCTAATTAATGGTGGGTAACATTACTATCTACTTTCTTAATGGGCAGTGCCCACACCAGAGGTGGGTATTGGTAGGAAAGTGCTGATAAAGTGAGGATTCTAAGATGTTTGTGTGGTAAATTCTGCAGGGATAAGTTGTGGCCGGGAGAAGTCGTCTTTGCAGTCTGGATAGAAGGAGAAGTAAAGGGACAAAGAACAATTCAGAGAACGACTGATCAGAGGTGACATCTCCTGTGATGTCAGGGGTTATTTTGCATCTCTGTTAGATCAGTGTTGTAGTTAATGTCATGAGATGGTGACCGGAGCTGGTGTCTGACCACTATGTGGTCTCTTTATGGCGGTGTTGTAGATTATAAGTTTGTTATCAATAATGTATATATTTGTTCTCTCATGAGTGGTTGTGTGTTTTGGGGGGCCCAGTGCACAGTGTCACGATCTGCAAATTCCTCTTCCTCCTGCCTGCATGCAGCTGTGTGTTTGATCCTGGAGGTTGGAATGTGCTAATGTGGTTGAGCGCTGCAACAGTTAACTTCTCCGACTGGGCTGGGCCAAGTGCAGCACTTCCTCTCCTGCTTACTCCTATAAAAGGCACCTCCTACCAACAGTCTGTGAGTTTTGGTGTTGTTGGGCTAAGGCCTGCTTCACTGCCTCAAGCCCTCTGAGTCCTGTCTTTGTCATGTTCCTGGGAAGTTCCTGTGTTCGGAGTCATGTTCCTGCACTGTACCTCCTAAAGGAGTCGTGTTCCTGCACTGTACATCCTGGCGGAGTTGTGTTCCTGCACTGTACATCCTGGCGGAGTTGTGTTCCTGTGCAGTACTTCCTGGTGGAGCCGTGTTCCTGCGCTGTACCTCCTGGCGGTGTCGTGTTCCTGTGCAGTACCTCCTGGCAGAATTGTGTTCCTGTGCAGTACCTCCTGGCGGTGTTCATGTTCCTGCGCAGTACCTCATATTGGTGTTCGTGTTCCTGCATTGTACCTCCTGGCGGAGTCGTGTTCCTGGGCTGTACCTCCTGGCGGTGTTCGTGTTCCTGTGCAGTACCTCCTCTCGGAGTCCGTGTTCCTGTGCAGAATCTCCTGGCAGAGTCGTGTTCCTGTGCAGTACCTCCTGGCGGAGTCCGTGTTCCTGTGCAGTCCCTCCTGGCGGAGTCTGTGTTCCTGTGTAGTCCTTCCTGGCAGAGTCCGTGTTCCTGTGCAGTCCCTCCTGGCGGAGTTTGTGATCCCGTGCAGTCCCTCCTGGCGGAGTCCATGTTTCTGTGCAGTCCGCCACGGTGGAGTCCGTGTTCCTGTGCAGTACCTCCTGGCAGAGTCCGTGTTCCTGTGCAGTCCCTCTTGGCGGAGTCCATGTTTCTGTGCTGTCCCTCCTGGCAGAGTCCGTGTTCCTGTGCTGTCCCTCCTGTCCCACGGTGGCCCAAGCCTTCCTGTTATAAGCAGCCTCCTGATCTGTGACCCCTAGGCCTTGCCCTTTTGGACTTCCCTTAAAGGGGTTGTCTCACTACATTGATTTGTTCTGTTTTCTTGGTTTCATTTTGAATTCAGGGGCGTGTTTATTAGCTTCCACTAGGCTGCAGTAGAAGCTAGGTCTGTAGATATAGTGACCAGTGCTGGAAGCCTATCAGGATAGATCAAAAAGGTCTGTAGCTATAACAACCTGAGGAGCTGATGCAGCCCATACAAGAGGGGATATTTAGGAATAGGTAGGACACTGCTAATGAACATATATTGCAAAGTGCTTGAGTACAAAAAGAAAACAGAGAACGCTCACCAGTGACTCCCTTCTAGTTAGTTGTCCGCACCCTCCTGATTGATTGCAGTGCTCTGGGAAGGAGCCGTCGGCTGTAACGGCTTGTAGCAGAATGCAAATGTTTGAGAAAGTCTTCCGGCACTTGCGCAGAGAGGAATCCAAAAGTATTAAAGTAAAACGCACATTTTATTAGAAAAACTTAAAAAACACATTTTAAAATCAACCGCATGTCTATGCGTTTCAAGCCTATAGGCACCGTAGACATGCGGTTGATTTTAAACTGTGTTTTTTAAGTTTTTCTAATAAAATGTGCGTTTTACTTTAATACTTTTGGATTCCTCTCTGCGCAAGTGGCGGAAGACTTTCTCAAACATTTATATATTGCAAAGTGACTTGTTTTTGCAAGATCTTTAACATAAAAAGCAATCCTTATAGCGAGACAGCCCCTTTAACTTTCGGACAGTATTCCAGTGTTCCAGTCTAGACCTTATATCCCTGACCACGGTGGGTGGAGTCTGCCCCCGTGATCCCAAGGATCCACTATCCCACTCTGTTTCCAAGGATTCCCTTTTGTTCCATGTACTGTTATGTTTGCCTAATTAAACTTGAAACATAACAGTATACTCAGGCCATGGATCCATGGGACGTAAGGTCTGCCCACTACAATCCTGCTGACTTTCATCGGTTTGCAGAATACTTTGGACAAGTGAACAAGGGCTAAGGAGCCATCCTCTGCCGAATCGGCTTCTACGGAAAGGATTTTTCTTCAAACATGCTAATTTGATTACCACGAGTCTCTCCAAAGAACTACCATGCGAATCTGGTCATCAGGATTGCCTTTCTGTTCCCATGTGTAGTTCCGGTGGTAGTTATGCTGAGTCAACTTCTACGCCTCGTAAGTCCAAGTCTCATTTGGTGTCTGTGTCTTCACCACCGGTTTCAGTATCTCGGGATTCTGCACCTGATGTCTTCTCTGCCTCTCCTTGTATGGCTGTCAAGTCTAAATTATCCCCTGCACCTGTTTCCCAAGAGACCATTATTTTTTCTGGTGATAATGCTTCTATGGTTTCCAAGACACGTAAGTCTTCCATTCTTGCTCCTGCACGGAAGACTTCCAAACCCGGTTCGGTTTTCAAAATCTCCAAGCCTTGTTTTGTCGGTGGAGGTTCCAAATTCCGTGCTGCAAGAAGAAATTTCAAGTCCACCAAAATCTTGGAATCTATACCATATTTTTCTGGCTTGGCTCCTCCTGAGACTCCTATCTCTGCTTTGGAACCTGGTGACACTAAATCCAGCTCGGCACCATCTACATCTGAACCAATGTCTTCTGTTCCAGCTCAAGCTTCTGTGTCCAAGCAGCCCGACCCAGCTTCTGATCCTGTGTTGGACTCTGTATCCTCTACTTCTCAAGCATCTTCTCCTGGAATAACTGAGGCTACCCCAATTATTTCTGCACCTTCTGCTACCTTGTGTGATTCTTCGTATCAAATAACAGCCCAGTTTATGCCGGAACCTGCCTCTGTACCAGCTATGGTCACAATGTCCTCTGATCTGTCTAGCCCCATTGCCATATCATACCCTGATTCATATGATTAGTCGTGTCAGGTACCAGCTTTGATTGTGCCTGAACCTGTCTACCATGTACCTGGACCAACTTCTTGTTCTCCTGCTTTGCAACGGAGCGTAAGGGATCACAAGCCCTGCCCAGAGTACGTACGTGTAGGGGAGTGCGTGCCTGTCAAGGTGCGCTCTCGCCGCAGTCCTACTCTGGCAGCTGACTTTAGTGTCCAATCTACGCCTTCCACAGATATAGTGCCACCTGTCTTGGAGAAGCCACAGCAGGTCAGCTTGTCTCTCCTAGAAGAGGATACATCCCTGATTCCGGCATCTACTCCTCATCCAGTTGTGTTGGGTCCACCCAATTCTGTGTATGAGGGGTTCTCTGTACCGCCTATTGTTCGGGGTCCCTCTGGTTCCGTGACAATCCTGCCAAGCCTTGCCTCTCCTGTGGTACAAAATGTGGACAGCAAGCAAAGTGAGATGGTTGATTCCAGCCCTATCGATGTGTTGGAATCCTGCCTTGAAACTCCTATGCTGTCTAGTGTCCTCCAACCATCTGTTCCTACAGAGCCTTCTGCTATGAAGTTACCTTTGTGGCTTGGTGATGTTCAGGCTGCTGGTTCTACTCCATTGGATCCTGAAGACTTTGTAACATCTGCACTGTTTAAATCCTGTGTCCAGCTTCGGTCTGCTTTTGAAATTCCCACTCAGGCAAGCTCTGATATTACCCTCCAGCTCCCTGAAGCTTCCTGTTCTGGATGAACTGAAGCATCCTTGGGCTAGTCTGTCCCCTATGTTGGCTAGCTCTAGGGTACTGAAGTTGCCATGTCTGGCTCAGCCTTTCTCTTTCATGAAGGATCCAGCTCCAGATATGGCTGTTCGGCCTGGTCGTAAGCAAAGTATCTGGGTCCTCAAGTGGAACAGCCACCCAAACCTTCTCTGAGGCCCTAAGGGAGGTGGTGGTGGGGAGGGGGGGGGTAATGTAATGATCTGCAAATTCCTCTGCCTCCTGCCTGTATGCAACTGTGTGTTTGATCCTGGAGGTTGGAATTTGCTAAATGTGGTTCACCGCTGCAACAGGTAACTTCTCCGACTGGGCTGGGCCAAGTGCAGCACTTCCTCTCCTGCTGACTCCTATAAAAGACACCTCCTACCAACAGTATTGGTGTTGTTGGGATATAGTCTGCTTCTCTGCCTCTAGCCCTCTTGAGTCTTGTCTGTGTCGTGTTCCTGGGAAGGTCCTGTGTTCGGAGTTGTGTTCCTGCACTGTACCTCCTGGCGGAGTCGTGTTCCTACGCTGTACCTCCTGGTGGAGTCATGTTCCTGCGCTGTACCTCCTGGCAGAGTCGTGTTCCTGCGCTGTACCTCCTGGCGGAATTGTGTTCCTGCGCTGTACCTCCGGGCGGAGTTGTGTTCCTGCACTGTACTTCCTGGCGGAGTCGTGTTCCTGCGCATTACCTCCTGGCGGAGTTATGTTCCTGCGCAATACCTCCTGGCGGAGTCATGTTCCTGCGCAGCACCTATTGGCGGAGTCATGTTCCTGCGCAGTTTCTCCTGGCGGTGGTTATGTTCCTGGGCAGTACCTCTTGGCGGAGTCCGTGTTCCTGTGCTGTCCCTCCTGGCAGAGCCATGTTCCTGTGCTGTCCCTCCTGTCCCACGGTGGTCCAAGCCTTCCTGTCATAAGCAGCCTCCTGATCTATGACCCCTAGGCTTTGCCCTTTTGGACTTTCCTTATCTTTCGGACAATATTCCGGTATTCCGGCCTAGGCCTTACATCCCTGACCGCGGTGGGTGGAGACTGCTTCCGTGGTCCCAAGGATCCACTTTCCCACTCTCGTTTCAAGGGTTCCCCTTTGTTTTATGTACTGTTATGTTTGCCTTAATAAAGCCTTGAAACGTAACACACAGCTCTGCCAAGGTGCCCATAATGCTGTTAAGCTGGCCCTGCATCCCAATAACATCATGTTTTGGCAGCACGCTTATGGTATCAGTCGGGATACTGTAAAAATGACGACGGATACTGTGTTAGTACTGGCCTTAGACTTCTGTTTAGTGAAAGTTTACGGTTTCTGCACCGGACATAAGAGTGTAGTCTCTTAGTCCACTTAGGACTATGTTTGTCTTAAAGAAGTCTATGGTCCCATCATGGCCCAACCTTAGTATCCATTAGGATATATTTTTATGCTATCCTGATGAATACCATGAATGGGCTGCCAAAATGCTAGGTAAATGGGGCCTAATTCTGGTGTTTTGTGCACCTATTTCAGTCAGCCCAGAAATGTCATCAATAATTGGATAATGCTCTGACTCACTTTGGATTTTAATCTTTCTCATGCAACAAGATTTTCTTATTGCATTTAACTTGCAATGATTAAATCAATACATTTTTTTGTTTCAATTGACTTTAACATTGCTATTTAACAATTGATTTTGGACATTGTCCTAGCCTATCATCAAAGGAGAGAGTATTTTCTTACGGTATATAATTTACCCAAATTTTAGTTTCCTCTAGAAAAATGCAACTTTTACTCTCACTTCTTGGAAGGTTGTATAAATAAGAAACTTAATGCCTTAGAAAAATAAATATGATAATATAGAAATATGGTTATACAGTCGTGAGTTATTAACCTAAAATGACTTTTAAACTAGTAATTTTACACAGTTACAGCGCTCGGTTGAAAAAAAGGCATATGTTCATTAAATTTAGTCAAGGGTGAAGAGAAGATATGGATGAAGAGAGGGGCATGGATAACTTTACAACTTAGGGAATTATGTATGAAAACTGTCTAGCAGTTAGACTGTCTTTGTTGCCCATAGCAACCAATCAGAGTCCATAGCAACCAATAAGAACTCAGCTTTCATTTCATATAGTGCTCTGGAGAAATGCAAGCTGAGCTCTGATTGGTTACTATGAGCTCTGACTGGTTGCTATGGGCTTTGATTGGTTACTATGAGCTCTGATTGGTTGCTATGGGCTCTGATTGGTTACTATGAGCTCTGATTAGTTGCTATGGGCAACAAAGACAGTCTAACTGCTAGACAGTTTTCAAACATAAAGCCCTTAGTTATTCCTCTTGTTCCAAAAAAGAAATAAGTAACCCATAAGGTCTGAATCAAAATACCATAAAAAGGAAACATTTCACTCATCCTGAGTGATAATCATTCTACATCCACATTCAGAACAAGAATTTTATATATTTACATAGTTGTTAATAATTTTTGTTGCAAATAATCTATGACTTTTAAAGCCTGTACCCGTTTCTACTACTGAGGCGGCTATCCCACAGATTTACGGCTTTTACTGTAAAGAAGGCTTGTCACCTCCGGAGACTGAACCTTTTTCTCTAAACATAAGAAATTGCCATTGTCTTTTAAGTGTGTTTTACATGAAGCAGCTGTTTACCAAACTTTTTGTAGAGGCCATTTATGTCCATATACAAATTACTTATATATTTCTTAGACATCTCTTCTTAAGACTAAATAGGTTTAATTCTTCTTATTTTCCTCGTAACTAAGATCCTTCATGCACTTTATCAGTTAAGGCTGTAATCTTTCTACTTTCTTTAAATCCAAAGAATCCTTTTTTAATGGACTGTTGCCAAAAACTGAACTTCATATTTCAGATGAATAACCTACAAAGAGAAAAATGCCAGGACAAAAAAAAACTTCAATAATAAAAGATACAAATAATATATAATATTTATTAATTCATATTAAGAATATATTACAATATATTAAAAAACACATAACAGACATCGAATCAGAAGAAGAAAGGTGGGGGAGCTGGACCATAAAATATACCAAAAAAAGAACTATAATAAATATACTGTATGTATACAAAATATATAAAATTATAATGAGATCCCCTCAGGTGGAAAGACGTGGAGCACACCACAGTACAAAAACCATGAGGTGTGCACTACACAGCCACCAAACCAAGCAGAAATAATAACATACAATAGTTATAGAATGAACTGCAGGTGTGGAAAGAATTATTTAGATAAAGTACATATGGTATACCTGCTTACCCTCTAACACCTGACACACGTGTAGTTTGTAGCTTTGTCAACACGTTTTGGGTGTTGGTGAGTATATTGCTTGATCAATAAGCAAATGTATGACAGTATTGTTAAGGTGCTGTTTTATACTTCTGAGACGTAATGTCATTATAATTTTTTGTATGAATAAGCAGTTCTTGTAAGGCTATGTTCACACGGCTTAAAATAGGACATATATCAGTCCGTAATTCAGTTCGTACTGTGCGAATTACGGCTGGAATACGTCCCAGTCATTACGGTAATCCACAGTTCTCATAGAGAACTATGGATTACGTCTCCTCTCTCTGCTCGCACAATACGCCGCGGGGGAGATAAGTGACATGTCATTTACTAGCGGCATGTACGCGCTGCTAGTAATGATAGTCTATGGGCCGGCGAGGTGCTGGCCCCCCGCTCCCGCCCCTACCCTGTCCCACCCCCGTCCACACGGCTTATTTGCGGGGCGTAATTACGCCCCGCAAATAAGCTGTGTGAACATAGCCTAAACATGAAAATGTTAAATATTTTTATAAGGGCAAGTGGCATCTTCCAGTAGCCTGTAGCCCTCTTGTCCAGGCTTGGATTGACTCACAGAAAAAAGAGATAATAATAGGAATATAGAAACTGTCTCAAAAGATCAAAGAAAAATTCCTAAAACCAATAATCTTTAATAGTATGCTTTTAAAATAATTATCCTTTATATATAAAATGGCCTCACGCATATAGCCACTATACAAATATGTTACTGTATATGTATAGAGTACCCGGGTATATCAGTACCTAAATACAAAAGCAAGGTGGACATGTCTAGCTAATCACAGAAAAAAAAGAATTGTCCCAAAATTTACTATTGCAGGGAGAAGGTGCCCTATAAGAGGGAGGAAAATGTGGTCAAAAATGTGGTAAAAAACCCTCACGGTTTGAAGACCTTTGTCACAGTGACTCCGTTGCCCATTGGACCGTATTACCATATAATAGAAAAAGCACTATCGCTATCACTTTACTAGTCTATCCCGATAGAGCACTCGCCCGGGAAAAGGGCGACCCCACCTCTCGGCGACTCAACCCCAAATAACTATATTATACAGTAAATTTCATAAAGAAACACAGACTTATGTCTGTGTCTTGGATTGGCCACAGGGGAACAGTGAGAAAGGCAGAGAAAGAGAAGCAGAACATAAGGGCATGTCCCCACGGCACCGGTTTGCCGATGGTTTGCGGTTTTGGAGACCGTCTGAAAAACCGGCTGCAAACTAACACACCGGGCCGCTATGGAAAACCCGTGCAGCAGCCCCCACTGCACGGGTTTTCCGCCCGGCGGTTTTTCAAGCCGTCGGCCTCCCGAAAAACATTGAACATGTTTATTCTTCCATCCAGTTTTCGGATGGAATATGAACATATCAATGGGTAGAGGGAGGGCTTTTCTCTGCTCATCGCGGAGAAAAGCCGTCCACTGGTGGCTGTGGGGACGGCACTAAAACAGGACAAATACCGGTCAGATAAACCGACCAGTATTTGTCCTTTGCCGTGTAGATAAGCCCTAAGAGGCATGTACAGTATGTGCAGTCATGTACAGTACCTGTAGGGTGGGCTTCAAGAACCAACTCCACTGGTGGGCCCCAAGAAATTTCAATGGTGAACCTCAAGAACCAACTCCACTGGTGGGCCTAAGAAACAACTCCACTGGTGTACCCCATGAACCAACTCCACTGGTGAACCCCAAGAATCAAGTCCAGTGGTGGGCCCCAAGGATCAATTCCACTGTTGGGACCCAAGAATCAACTCCACTGGTGTACCCCATGAACCAACTCCACTGGTGAACCCCAAGAATCAAGTCCAGTGGTGGGCCCCAAGGATCAATTCCGCTGTTGGCACCCAAGAATCAACCCCACTGGTGGGCCCAAGAATCATGTCCCAGCGGAGCTGCAGAGAATTTCGACCCCACTTGTAGTCCGTGTAAACCCACACATCTTCAATATAATGACACAATTTATTAATACTTATAGGAAAAAATCCACACAATAGATTTTAAGAGTTGTATACTTGCAGCAGTAGATAAAAGTCCAGGTATTACTCTCCTGAAGCTCCACTTCATATATTTTTACATTCGGTCCATATAGGTAGGAACGACTAGCAGACTAAAAGGAGGAAGACGTACACCTGTGCGCGACGTTTCGAAGGCAAACGCCTTCTTTCTCAAGCTTCCATGTTTAACTAGACTGCAATACTATATGATTGGACAATTATTAACAAGCATTTGTGTGCATGTATATCATATTTCAAGGCTGTTTAGTGGTTCAGATTTGACTAACAGTAAGCGATCTCCAATAGGTACAGTAGAGACAGCTTTCTTCTTTCCAGAGGAGAATTTATTCTAATGTCCCAGGGAGTATTGCATCTCCTACACAGTAAGGATCACATGTATGAAAACTGTCTAGCTCTAAAACTCAATTTGTTGCCCATAGCAACCAATCAGATTCCATAGCAACCAATCAGAGCTCCCCTTTCATTTCATATGGTGCTCTGGAAAAATGAGAGGGGCGCTCTGATTGGGTGCTATCGGCAACAAAGTGAGTTATAGACCTAGACAGTTTTCATACATGTGTCCTTAAGTCTCTCTAAACCATTTTTCTGGTCTTTAAACAAAGAAGCATTTCCACCCCAGCGATACATTAAATACCTCTCTGCAGCTAGCCGGAACCCTGTTCTATACTGATGAGAGACAAAAAGCCTGAAATAGCTGCATGAAAATTGGTAACTCTTCCTAATGGAGGAGATTGTAGCTTGGCTTTAATTTCTTGTCATGTTTCAAGGCTGTTTAGTGGGTCTTTCACTTGAAGGGGTCATCTCACCACAAGGATTTGCTTTAACCCCTTAAGCTGAACGCCTGAAAAGTAGTTAAAGACCAGAACATTTTTTTATTTTTTGCCTCCTTGCGTTTCAACAGTTGTAGCGTTTTTTATTTTTTCACTGACACAATTGTATGAGGCCTCATTTTATTCGAGAGGAGTTGTACTTTATGGGGGAATAGTTTAAGTTCACTTATAAATAATTGCAGAATTTTTTTTCAATGTTTTTTACATTTTTCTTTTACACCATTCACATTTCACACTTAATAACTTGTTAGATTAATTCTACAGGTTATTACGGTCGTGTGGCTACCTACTATGTGTAGTTTTCTTTTGTGTGTAATGTATGCACAATTCTTATTTATTAAATATTTATTTTTATTTTATGATTTATTTTTTTATTCTTTTTTTTACTTTTTATGTTCTCTACTTATTTTTTAAATCCCATGAAGAGAGAACTGTTTTACTTTTTTTTTTTTTTTACACTTAGTAATGTATTAGCATATTCATAAATGCTAATACATTATAATCTGTGTCAGTTTGACACAGGCAGTGATCAGGGCAGCACACAGTGCACAGTGCACTCACTGGCTTATTACACAGACAGCCCTGGGTCTACTCAAGGTCCGTTCCCCGAGCTCTGTCAGGTCACCAGGTGTTCCAATCACCCGACAGAGCAGGGAAACCCTTTGATTGTGCTGCGGTGACGATCTGCGGCAATCAAAGGGTTAAAGCACTGAGGAGCGGAGGTTTCCTCCACTCCCAGGTGCTCACAGGAGCTGCGCTGGGATCAGGGCTGTGTAGACGTCGCTGTAGACGAATGACCTGAAATGCCCGCCGTCAAAAGACGCTGGGCGGTCGTTAAGGAGTTAAACATTTAGGAAGAGGTCTTCAGCCATGGGAAAAGCCCAAAGATGTTATGATAGGGCCAGCTAAGACTTTTAGTTCTACAAACTTTAGTTATTGCCATCACAGTGACTGGCGTGGGCACTGAACCCCTAAACATTTTCCCCCTTTCCACCACAATTGTCAATGGAGGGGTTTGCACAGTTAGAGACAGTCAAGGACCTCACAGGGCACTCTTATACTGGTGATGTCTGGTGTTGTGGTACCCATAATGTTGGTACAATTTAGAGAACAGCCAAACACTTGTGAAATTTCCACATTGAACTTCTTTACCGAATGTAGTTTACGAAACAGTAATGGCAGGTTACAGTCTCTCTTTTAAGGCACAGTAGAGCAAGTTCACTATATTTGCAAACGAGAGGTGATGCTCACCTTATATGCTATGAACAGGGTTAGAGTCTTTGATGGCACTTGGGAACAGATGACTCATCATACTATATAAGAGAACTTTTTAAGGGAAGACATAGTCCAAGCAATGTTTAACAGTTAAGTTTCCCGTAGGAAATAATCAGAATTAAGTACTCACAGTTACTTTGTGCCACGGTTCCCTATTGCAAGGGGTAGAGCCGTAGAGTCACATTGCACTGGTTCCTTTCTGAGGCACATAAAAAGGCTAGTATAACAAGAGAGCCCTTGTGCAGCTTTATCTGTCTTGTTTGTAGACAATATTTACTTCTTCTTCGAAGTAGCAATGTAGTTGTCCTCTCAGTGTGGACCGGATAGATACAGGGAGTCGTAATACTTTGCACGGTGTTGTGTAATTCCACCGTATGCGATTTAACAGGAGCCTCCGAAGAGGCCACTGTCCTCCCACCTGGCTAGGTCAGGATTCCACCAAACTGGTTTATTCCACCCTGACGGTGTGTGGGTGTGGAGCTTGGAGCTTCCACATTGTTCTGGTACTTTCCCTCAACTGATATTGATTGATTGTGGACTCCTAACACTCATACGCATCCATTAGCCAAAAGGTGGCAGCAAAGTACAAAGCACATTAGTTAATCCTCAGGGTAAGCACATAACTATTAATCCATTATATATTTTATAACTCAAAAAATGTACACAATGTACCAGATCTACTACCACATGACAACTGTTTCACTCTACAGCACTAGAAAGGGTACTGGGATACCACAAGAATATTACCATATATATTTCTTTTCTAAAGTTTGCTTCCCTTCAGAGTTAGAACAGTCCTAGTCTCTTGCTTGTGTACACAAACTTCCCTAGGTTACCGACCATGGCTGACTGGTGACATCACTGTCTGCAGGGTCTTATCAACAGCACAGGAGCTTATTTTTCTTACTAACATTAACCCTTTAGAACTCTGCAGCCTTGTGTCCTGATGTTTAGATTTATCCATCACCAATGAGCCTCTAACAGGCTTAGCTAGGAATAGGAGAGCTGATGTGGCAATCACTGCTATAGAACCACCCACAGCCTGAGCAGAAAGTGGGAGCCTGAAGCTGGTTATGGAGAGCGGGTTCTGGGAAACAGCCTGATGAGAAAACCCCTTTAAAGGGGTTGTCTCACTATGAAGATCATAGTTGAAAATGTGGGGACCAAAAATCTAAGGATGTACGTCCTTGGTTACTATTGGCATAGTGCTACGGTTTTAGAGAACGGGCTGGTTTACATGTGCTTAGCAACGGTGTTTGTTTACTGGTCAGGGACGCATTCTGTCCTGCCCAGGTCGTGTACATGCAGAGGAAAGGCAGTAAAGAGGAGGGGCAGGGTTGTGGGTATTGGCATGCAAGGAGGAGAAGCAGTGAGAGGACATGCAGGGGGGTTGTGTGTATTGTATCCTCTTCACTGCTTCTCCTCCTTGTCTGCCAATACACACATCCCTGCCCCTCCTCTTAACTGCCTTTCCTTTGCATGTGCATGACCTGGGCAGGACAGAATGCTTCCCTGACCAGTAAATAAACACCGTTGCTAAGCACATGTAAACCAGCCCGTTCTCTAAAACCGTAGCACTTTGCCAATAGTAACCAAGGACGTACATCCTTAGATTTTTGGTCCCCACATTTTCAACTATAATCTTCGTAGTGAGACAACCCCTTTAAGATAAGATACCTATATAGTGCAACAGATGGCACTAAAAAGACATCTTTCTTCCTAATTCACGTATCCCATCTTCCTTGTGAGCATTGTAAGGCTTATAACTTTTTCTACACCGATTTGGTGCTCTGCACAAGAACACTTCCTCTATTTCATTACATATATATAAAAATTATGTTAAAATTGAATTTGCTAATGTCCATATATTGCTCTGTAGTGATAGCTCCTGGGGTTTTCACAACCCAGTTTTACGTGTAAAAAGGCAACCAAAATCTTACCTACTAAAATTGAAACTGATGTAGCTCCATAAGGAATGGTGTGCAATCTTAGTAAAACAAAGGAACCAATTTAGATTATCTGGAAACTAATCTTAAACCATGTAAATATCTATATGTATGTTATACAGTTGTAGACATGTTGTAATTTCACATGTACAGAAAGGAAACATACCATCAAACATTATGTATAGGCTGTAGCTGTGCCATTACAAGTATCTCACACTAACCTCTGGCTGACCTTAAATCTTGGTGGGGAGATCATATATTGAGGAAACATAGACAGGCATTGAAGCTCACAATGGAAAATTATAGGCCTAAGGGCGGGGATAATGCCGAACACGTGTATACTCTTGAAAGCCAAGGGCTAATATAATTATGTACCAACACATACAAATCATACTAGGACATGCTGCCAAGAAATGTCATTAGACTGCAGATTTTAACTTTATTAATCTAAACGCATCAGGATGGATTGTACTCGTAAGACTTGGTGCTAATGGTTTAAAGTACACATTTTATATACTGTAATATGTACAGCTATTATGATATTTTATATACTGTGATATATATTTAGCGATTATGACATTGTATAAGAAAGTGGTATTTTGCAAATAAAATGTTATTATGTCAAGCACCTTTTGTTCTGGGGGATTGTGCTGAACATCAGTTCTAGCTCTGTGCTCGTTTTGAAGTTTTACCAGCTGGCTTAATGGGCCATTTTGAATGTAATATAAGAGGTTTATTTATATAACGCACATTGTGTCAATTTAGAATCAGTGTTAACTATAAATCCTTGAACACTGACTTGATATAAATCTATAGTTCATAATACAGTGCTCCATCAACATATAATAGATGTTAATCTTACTGGTCTATAATTACCTGTGCAAGACTTGGAGCCTACATACCACAGAGCGCAGCTTCTCTCCCTCTATCATACAACCCTATATATTATATAGATCAGCTTCTCTCCTCTGTCATATAATCGTATATATCACAGAGCGCAGCTTGTCTCCCTCTATCATATAACCCTATATATTATATAGATCAGCTTCTCTCCTCTGTCATATAACCCTATATATCACAGATCTCAGCTTCTCTCCATCATATAGCCCTATATATCACAGAGCTCAGCTTTTCTCCACTATTACATAACCCTATATATCACAGAGCTCAGCTTCTCTCTCTATCCTATAACCCTATATATCACAAAGCTCAGCTTATCTCCTCTATCATATAACCCTATATATCACAGCACCCAGCTCCTCTCCTCTATCATATAACCCTATATATCACAGAGCTCAGCTTCCCTCTCTATCATATAACCCTATATATCACAATGCTCAGCTTCTCTCCTCTATTACATAACCCTATATATCACAGAGTTCAGCTTCTCTCCTCTATCATATAACCATATATGTTTTCAAATTGTGCAGAGAAACTGTTCTTGTATTCTCCAAGAAAAAAAAAAACAGAGATAGTGCATATCAAAAGGTCATGAAAATTTGAAAAAAATTTACCATTTTCAAAGTCCAAAAAATTCTGCGTAAAAGACAGATAATAGAAGTTATACCACAAAAATAGTTTATAACTAGCATCTACCATATGTCTATTGTACATTGACATCATTTTCTTAATGATGATTAATCTTTTTCTTTTTTTTTTAAAGAAAATTTGCAACATAGATTTTTTTTAGGGCCAGTCCAGTTCTAATGTAATTTTGAGGGCCTGCATGTTGAACACCCCCATAAATTACTCCATCTAGAAATCTGCACCCCTAAAAGTAAACAACAGTCTACCGATTTTAAAGATATCCCATATGTGGCCCTAGTGCGCAATTTGACTCAGTCACAAGCCTCAGAAAAGGAGGAGAACCTACTGGACTTTAAGGTCTCATTTTAATAACAAGATTTTTTAAGTACAATTACAGGTTTGCAGATACCCTAAGGAGCTAAGACTTGATAAATAGCCCTAAAAAAACCGATTTTGAATACAACACCACTCAAGAGATATATCCAAAGGTTTAGTGAGTTCATTAACCCCACAGGTGTTTCTAAGATTTTTTTCAGCATAAAGTTGTAGAAATGGAAAATTTTATTTTTTACAATAATTTGCAGTTTTAGTTGAAAATGTTTCATTTTATAAGGAATCCTGGAAAAAAGCACCCCGAAATTCGTTATACAATTTCTTCCAAGTTTGGTGTAAACTGCTGTTTGGACGCATAGCAGGGCATACAAGGGAGGGAATGCTATTTGGCATTTGAAAGGCAGATTTTGGTGGGTGTCATGTTGTGTTTGCAGAGTCCTCCAAGTTGCTTTTGCAAAGTCCTCTAAAGTCCTCCAAGTCACCCCATTTTGGACTTAACATCCCTCAGGTAATTCATCTTTGGGTGTATTGTTCATTTTGAGCCCACAGTTGTTTCACTATTTTTTTTAGCACTGGGACATGATAATTCCACCACTGTTTTTGGGTTTCATTTTTACACCGTTCACCATGCAGCATAAGCGACAGGATAACTTTACTATGTGGTTGGTACAATCACAATATCAATCTTGTATAGTTTTTTATGTTTTACTAATTTTATACAACAGAAATGTTTTTCTTAAACATGTGTTTTTCTTAAACATGAAGCCATAACATAATTGTTCTGTAGTTGAAGCTTAAAAAAGGTTTTTTTTTTGTGGGATGAGTTGCTGTTTTCAGTGGTACCTATTTGGGTTTCACACTTTGATTGCTTTTTACCAAGGTTTTTTGGGGGTGGGATGAACACAATACAGCAATCCTGGTATTGTTCTTTAGTCACTTTACATTACTCACTTTATATTACTTACTAACGAGAATAAAACCAACCAGTAATTTAACCTCTGCTGTGTAGATGCAGCCTTAGAGTATGTTCAAATGCTCTATTTGTGGAGTCTAATTGCACTGCAAGTACAGGCCCGCAAATATGGTAATTCATAACTCTCCTTGAGAGCTATGATTACCTGCTGAAAGTCAATGGGGTTTGGGCCAGAGTGCTTTAGAAATACCGGCTGGTCAGCATGTACTTCTAAAGCAACAGGCGTATAGCAGCGCACACAATACGCTGTGTGAACTCACCCGTAGTCTGAGCCATTTTTTTTTATTTTTCTGTGTTCAGAGCTATGTAAGGGCTTATTCTTTGTGGGCTAAATTGAAGTTTTTATTGTTACCATATTGCAGTGCAGACTCACCTGCTCTGGGAACCCCTTGACGTTTTGGGAGGTGAGCTTAATACAATCTTTGATCAAATACTGTAAACTAAGAGTCCCAGGTTTTTCATATTTTCCTTAGCAGTAATGCATTTCCTATATTCCTATATACCTTGAGGTTTTACTTAGTCTTTAGTGTGCCACTGATTTATGTATTAGATGTAAACTATTGCCTTTTCAGTGTGCACCTATGCTTACGTTTTCAAAGTATATTTTAGATGTGCACAGCCTTTTACATTTTGTGTACAAAATATCAAGACTTTGCCTTTGCCTGTGCAGGGAGAGGTAAGTGTCTAGAATATAGTCCAAGACACACAAAGTCCAGCTCACCTGAATGAATGATTGATTGTGGACAGCCAGCAGGTGCACAGATCTGGCTGGGAGGCACCAGCCTGTGAACTAGAGATAAGAAGTCCGCATGGATGGCGGAAAAGATCCAGCACCGTTGGATAAATAAAATAATCTTCTTTATTGTATCAAATTATTAAAATCCAGACACGACAGACAGAGTCAAAGCGTTTCAGGTAAACACCCTTAGTCATGTCTAGAATATACTGTATGGAGGTCCTTTTAATTATTTGTCTTCTTTATGGTAGATAAAATCTAAGATTAAGTTGCCAACCCCAGTCAGAGCTATATAATATGCAATAGTTGGAAGTGCTATAATTGCAATCAGAGTCCCCAACTGATGCTAACATCAGACTTTTAAAGGGGTTGCTTCAGCATGCAGTTTTACAGAGTCACAGACTGCTTCAGCCTCACACTTCCTGGTCAGTCTGTGAGTGGTTCTGTAGCTGTAATTAACATGTCAGCTCTACTATTCCTAGCTGAGTGTTACAGAGACATAAAAACAAATGATTTAATCTGTAAGTAAACAATGCTAAAGACCTCCCATGAGTGGAAACAAGTGATTTTTAAACGTAAACACTTAAACAATCTAATCTTAGTAAGGATAAAGATTTTGCTCTGTCCAACCATAGGCATGTCACTCCCTTCACTCTGTCTAATCAGGAAGGGAGATACTGACCGTAACCTTAAGATATTTGTGTGCACTCAGAGCAGATAAAATCTCTTTTATAGTCTGATCATTGCAGTATTAAAAGAACAATTTAGAAAAAGTCTTCAATTACCATTCCCTACATGTTGAAATCTAATAATTGTTATGAGAAAATCCCTTTAGGGAGTCTCATAACCTGTTAATTGTAGGCTTCCCTATGAGTAGGGACTCTGGCTGTATTTGTTAGTTCAACATTGGAATTATTGGTTATGAGATGTGGATTACAGGATTGTGCCATGGGGCTTGTGTCCTTCCTTCTCCACCTGAGGACTGTGGTGGGGAAGGAATTATTATTTGACAAGAGCAGCCTATGAAGGTGAGATGGGAGTGGTGCTTCCTAAATAACCTGGTTAGTGGAGTAATATGCAAAAGCCGTTGCTTCACCAAAGAGTAATCACTGCACATACTTGCCAACTCTCCAAACTCTCAAAAATCATCTGGGAGACTCCTGTAAAAAGGAGAGTCATCCCTGGCTCACAGAAACGCTGGCAAGTTTTTTGGGTGGACTGGATTGTATGGGCCTCCGCAGTAGAATTCAGCTGTACTCCATAGTCTTCTGCTATGTTCTTTTAGGCATTTAGGTGGCTGACAAAAGAAGGGGCTTCCTTTCTCTAACCATTGGTGCCCAGAAAACATGACTGCAGAGTATGATGTCTGCTATGGCAGCTGAAGGCCTAATAAAGGCCTCCTGGTCTGTCATGTTCAGAAGCCAATTAGTCCCTGCTGGGAGGCACAGACATAATTCATAGCAATAATTTAACGTATAGTAATGTATTGCTATGTATTATAAAAGCGATCAGTGATCACATAATCTAGTCCCATGGTGGACAAAAAAAGTAAAAAAAAAAACAGTCAAAATATGATTGAACTCATAAAAAAAGAAATAAATAAATATACACAAGACCTGTATTTCCTCTTCATTTAAAAAAAGGTACATATAATAGATTTTGCATTGTCCATGAAATGTCTATAAAATGATCATGTTATTTAATGGTGAATGCTGCAACAAAACCAATAAAAAACATCCTAGCATTGCATTCTTTTTTTATCCAGCCTCACATAAAAATGAGTAAAAGACTTGTCAACATCCCCAGAATCTATGGGAAACTCCTAAAAAGGGGAGTCCTCCTAGAACCCGCTAAGAGTTGGCAGTCTGCCACCTGCTTATAGAGCAGCTACTGCCAGGTAATGTGTTACGAAAACTAAACAACTTGCCAAAGGCAAAAAGAGCCCCCTTTTTTCTCTTTAAGCAAAAAATATACTTAAAATAAATCTTTGTCAATTGATATCTAATATAATGTTAAACCACTGCTTGAAAACATTAATTACAAGCATTGTGCACATACTACCACTGTAAAAGAGATAGAAATATGATTATAACCGGCTAACAATGGTCGTAGTAATGTTCAATATAATAAGACAGTGATTATATAAAGGTAGCTAATAGCGAGTAAAACCAGTAGACATACCAAAGAGCAAATAAACACTGCTGTAGAAATTTCTACAAAAAACTCCTCTAAAACCTAAGCCCAATATAAAAAAAATGTGTACAACTACTAGACTTGCTGGCACAAAAGCGCTATATGTTGATTATACCTACTTTATCACGGGTAACCACTCACTACCACCCACTGCCACAGCCGCCATAATAATCAAAATATGATGGTAGCAGTAAAGGACACATCGGCAGTATGTATCCAACTACAGATGTAATAAAAGGGAAGGTCCTATGTTTAAAATGAAACAAAGCAAAGCTCCCCATCACTGCGCCAGAAGCCCCCTCCAAAAGGCTAGCAAGCATGATTCACTGTGAAGTGGGGAAGACACTGTTTGTCTCCTTCCCTCACTTCATGCTCTGTGGATCATGAGTCTACATCCTGTTACTGGAAGTGGTCCTTTTTTAATTTATGGTTGCTCACCTGACAGCAGTACCGTCAGCACAGCCTTGATAGTGGCCATGTGATTCAATCAGCCTGCTAGGATTTCTCCCAGTAGAGCCAATGCCCAATCTGCTCCTTCAGTTCTACAGCCAAACTTGCAGCTGACAACTGTTTAATGTAGGTCTATAAGGAGTTATGAAACACATCACAAAACAGTGCATTTTTGTGGAATTTTTCTCTCCTTTGGTGTTTTCTCTGTTTCCATGAATTCTAAGTGTGGTATATAAGAATTTTCTTAATAAAAAAAATCCCATTAATAAGCAGGGGCAAAAAATACATGAAAATCTTAGCATATTTTAAAGCAAAAAACAGAAAAAATTGCCACAAAAATACTATCTCTAAAAGATGTCATGGCTATTTTACACTTTCTGCTGAATTGTGGAAGAGTCTAGGACTTTTATCTAAGTAAAGTAATGTATTGCTATGTATTATAAAAGCAATCAAGTGATCACATAATCTAGTCCCATAGTGGACAAAAAAAGTCAAAATATGATTCAACACATAAAAACAGGGCAGCACAAGTCTTCTCCCTGGTCAGTAACTCTAAAAGTTAAAGGGTTTTCCTCACTACAAAGAAAAGCTTTTAACATGAAGGGACCCAGTGATTCATAGTTTTCAAAATTTATTTGTTGAGAAAAATTTTTTTATTCTTGGTGACATTTAATGTTTTACCTATTTTTGGAAGGAAGGGGTGTTCCCCTTGGTTTCGTCCCGGCACTCTAAAAAGGTTCCATAAGAATTTTTTCAGGTTTGCCCCTTTTTATTTTTTTCTCTTTTTTGAAAAAATTTTGGGGTCGGTGACCAGCAAGAGGCCATATGGCTCAATTTGGGAAAGTATAGGGTAGGGGTAGGACTGCTTGTATATTTTGAGAAACCCGTTGAAAGTGATGGCAGCTAAACAATTTTGCGATCCCAAAAGAGTGGGACCTTTTGGACAGAGGGTCCCTTTAAAAAGTTTTTTTTTTAACCCTGAAGATTTGACACATTGACACAAAGAAAGTAGTCAGTGTCAGTTTTTAACAGTGTAATTTGGTGAAGTATACCCCAAATTTTTTTTTCCCTCAATGGTGGCATGTGGCTTTTTAGTGTTACAAGATCTCAGGTGTGAATGGAAGCAGGTTTGTTACATTTGGTGTTATCACTCTTACACTCTTTTTACTTGTCACTGGTTCAAATGGCCCTGAGAAGCCATTTAGTTTGGGGAAGCATGTTTGGGGGGGTCAGGCATGACATTTTAATTGTGATTTCTCACCTCTTTCTACAGTGTTACCCCCTGCAGGGGTCTCACAAACGAAACCTTTTTATGTTTTATGTCCATCGGAATTAGGGATAAATGCCAAGTAGGATGTTGGGATCCCTTACTGGAGTTAGTAAATTCTGAGGTTTCCTGTTAATAGGGGGTGTTCCCCCAGACTTGATAAAAAAAGGAGTCATCCTTCACAATTAGAAAGGGATAAATTGAGAGGTTAGAAATCAGGTTTTTAAATAGTGTGTATTGAGGTTAAGTGTTATACTAATAAAAGTTAAGTTTTAGTGCTTTCTAAAATTTAGAACTGATAGAGTTTAAATTTGCCTATGGCAAAATAGTAAATATATCAGAGATTGTCTTTTTAAAATGATGTATGTGAGCTGCCCGCATTGCTGCAGACATTAAAGAGGTGGGGGGACAGCCTGTTAGTGGGTCAGGGGCTATACGCGCACACTTTGGTCTGCATGGCTGTCGTCCCCGAAGGAAGCCCCTTCTAAAGATGTGCATAAAAAAGCCTATAAACTGTTTACTGAAGAAGAGCAGACTAAGGAATGGAATTTCTGGAACTTTTGCCTGGATTGATGAGACGAAAATAAGAATTATTTGGTTCAGATGGTGTCAAGCGTGTGTGGCGGCAACCAAGGTAGGGGTACAAGACAAGCATGGTGGTTGGAGTGTGATGGTTGGGGCTGCTAAGTGCTGCCAGCTGTGTGGAGCTACAGTTCCTTGAGGAAACTATGAATGCCAAAATCTACTGTGACATACTGAAGCAGATCATGATCCCTTCCTCAGAAAATGGGCCGCAGGGCTTTTTTTAACATAATCACAACCCTTAAACACACCTGTAAGACAACCACTGCTTTGTCCAAATAATGAGGGCAAAGGTGCAGGATTGGCCAAGCATGTCTACAGACGTAGACCGTATTTAGAGATGGGCGAATTTCTCAAAAATTGATTCGGTGACTTCGCCGAATTTTCCCACAAAATTAGTTTAGGTCCCAATTACTTCGGGACGAATTGCGTTAAAAAACAGCTATTTTCCAGGCTGAACAGACCCTGCAGGGTGCTGAAATGTTGTGCCATCTTAAAAAAAGGGAGGGAGCTTTTTGGGTCTTCTACAATGTTGTGTTTTAAAATGACACGCACATACTCCCCCGCCTTAGAATTTTCACTATAAAATTCCCGGGGCACTTAAGAGGGCAAAACTGCCCAAAAAATAAAGGGGGGAAGTAGCCTGTAAAGCATGGCAGCGACAGTGGGAAAAAAAACAAGCTGAGGCTCAGGGGGAAACATCATGACAAGTGTGGAGGGTGAGGGCGGCAGCCACACATATGAGGTCAGAGAGGGCACAATGACATTCTGGAGGTGGGACAAAAAGGATAGGCCCCGGGGCCGAGGTATTTTGTTCGGGGGACAAGCCCCCGGGCAAAACGCCTGTGCCCCCAACCTCAGATCGACGGGCTTCAGCTTCAGGGGGTCTTTCTGTCGGAGCGCAGACGATGAGTTTAACTGATGTAAGCACATACAATTCAGGGCGGCTCCTAAGTGCGCAGGGAGGGCGACTGCAGGGGCTGCGAGAGCTGAGGAGGGAGGAAAGGGGGCCGGCACAATTTTAAGTGAGTCAGGAGTTTGGCAGCACAGCACCTACCAGCTGTGAGAGGCTCGCCCCCGCTGTGCTCTTATCCGGCTCCCGGCTCCACTCCTGCAATCCTGGAGGGAAAAAGTCAGTGATAACCTCTCCCCCTTTAATACCTGGAACCCCTAATTTGGGCCCCATGCAATGGTTTCTGCAGCCCTGGCCATGTACACAGTCCAGGGTTCTACTATTGACATTTCGTTGGGGTGCAGAACAGTTCAAAGTAGGGTTTAAAAAAGATAATGTTTTAAGAATTTGACTGTACTGAATGTAATGTATGCATGTGTGTGTATTAAATGTGTAGTATTGTATATATGTGTGCTTTATGTATTGTATATCTGTGTATGTATATTTTTGTATATTTTCCCAAAATATCCACGTATTGCCCATTACATCCACTAAAACATAATCCTGCCTGGTGTGTCCCTTAGCCTATGTTCACACAGTGTACACTCACCGGCCACTTTATTAGGTACACCTGTCCAACTGCTCATTAACACTTAATCTCTAATCAGCCAATCACATGGCGGTAACTCAGTGCATTCAGGCATGTAGACATGGTCAAGACAATCTCCTGCAGTTCAAACCGAGCATCAGTATGGGGAAGAAAGGGGTGATTGAGTGCCTTTGAACGTGGCATGGTTTTTGGGTTTTGCCAGAAGGGCTGGTCTGAGTATTTCAGAAACTGCTGATCTCTGGGATTTTCACGCACAACCATCTCTAGGGTTTACAGAGAATGGCCGAAAAAGAAAAAACATCCAGTGGTAGGCAGTCCTGTGGGCGGAAATGCCTTGTTGATGCCAGAGGTCAAAGGAGAAGGGGGAGACTGGTTGGGAGCTGATAGAAAGGCAACAGTGACTCAAATAGCCACCCGTTACAACCAAGGTAGGCAGAAGAGCATCCTGAATGCACAGTAACGGTGAACTTTGAGGCAAAATGGGCTACAGCAGCAGAAGACCACACCGGGTGCCACTCCTTTCAGCTAAGAACAGGAAACTGAGGCTCCAATTTGCCCAAGCTCATCGAAATTGGACAGTAAAAGATTGGAAAAACTTTTGCCTGGTCTGATGATCTCGTTTTCTGCTGCGACCTTCTGATGGTAGGGTCAGAATTTGGCGTCAACAACATGAAAGCATGGATCCATCCTGCCTTGTATAAACGGTTCAGGCTGGTGGTGGTGTCATGGTGTGGGGAATATTTTCTTGGCACTATTTGGGCCCCTTGGTACCAATTGAGCATCTTTTGCAACACCTTGTGGAATCTATACCACGAAGAATTGAGGCAGTTCTGAAGGCAAAAGGGGGTCCAACCCGTTACTAGCATGGTGTACCTAATAAAGTGGCCGGTGAGTGTATTGTGGTGCGCACAGTACACGCCACAATACACCATGTGCTTCAGTAGCTCACGCTGGTCAGCACGTCTTCCCAGAGCACAGGGGGCCGGCAGCCCGCTGGCCCCATAGACATGCATTATCTCCCTGTGTGTACAATATGATTGTATTATACACATGGAGAGAGGATGCGTAATCCATAGTTCTCTATGAGAGCTATGGATTACCGTAATTACGCCATGTGAACATACCCTTAGACATGTAAACTACAACATGATTGATAAATTATATTTGAATATAATTATTTTTTATACCTGTCATTAGTCAGGGTTGCTTATGTTTTTAGCTGCTGCAGCCAGACTAAGGCTATGTTTACACTGCGTAAATTGTGGGGCACATTTCACCTCTTATTTGCACTTCAATACACCCGACATGCGCGCCACAATTACGGTAATTCATAGCTCTCAAAGAGAGCTATGAATTATGTATCATCTCCCCCAGCGTACAATACGCACATATTGTACAGCGGTGGAGAGAAGTGACAGGTCACTTCCTCGCGGCGCTGCTAGTGGAGGTGAATGGACCGGCCCCCCCTGTGCTTGGAAGTACGCACTGAACAGCGCATACTTCCAAAACACATGGCGCACTGCCCTAAGTGTATGTTCACACAACATATAGTGGCCCGTACCTGTGTGCACCGCTATATGCCTGCTGTTGTTAGTAAGCGCTGTCCAGCATATAATTTCAGCAGCGCTCCGGCCACCTCCCATCAACATTCACCTTTCCCCCTGAAAGAAGCGGCGTGTCACTTAGTTTTACAGGCGGGTTTTGTGCGCCAGGGAAAACAACAGCTAATCACAGCGCTCACTGCTATGATATTTCCATATTTGCAGGGCGTATTTTGGGCGCATTACAGCACAGTTATGCCCCACAAACACGCTGTGTATGTTCACACAGCGTAATGTCGATCCGTATTTCGGCGACTAATTGCACTTCAATACATCCGACGTACGGGCCGACATTATGGTAACTCATAGCTGTCACTGAGAGCAACGATTACCTGTTCTGGGGAGAATAAATATCAGTGAGAGCTTCAGAGGGACGCGCTGGCCACAGTTTTTTCTCTGTAAAAATCCATGCCAAAGTTCATGGGGTGTGAAAAATGCCGTGTGAACCCTGCCCTACTGAGCAAAGCTTAACACAGGGCCCGGGCCCCGGATGTTTTGGGACCCTAGCAACGCCCCTGAGTAGGCCACAGAGTGGCACAATGACACAGTGTGTAGGTCACGGCAGCAGCCACAGCAGAAATCATGAGGTCAGACGTGGCACAATGACAGAGTGTGGAGGTGGCAAAAACAAGAGTAGGCCACAGAGTGGCCAATGACACAGTGTGGAGGTTACAGCACAGCCACAGCAGAAGCATGAGGTCAGACAGTGGCACAATGACATTCTGGAGGTGGCAAAAACAGGAGTGGACCACAGAGTGGCACAATGACACAGTGTGGAGGTTACGGCAGCAGCCACAGAAGCAGCAGCATGAGGTCATAGAGTGGCACAATGACAGAGTGTGGAGGTGGGTGGCAAAACCAGTCCCTGGTAAAGATGGTGGTAGGCAGATGGAGAAACTGTCAGCAGATGTGTGCATCAGGGGGGTGGCGGCATCAGAAAAAGTGGCTGAGGCGGCAGTTTGAACCCAGACTCTTTTCTCAAAGTTTGGGTGAGGCGTCATGCTGATGTAATCTGACGCCTAAGGCATTGGTGTGGAAATCCTGGCCGATCCAACCGCCTGATTCATCTTGACAAAGGTCAGGCGTTCCAAAATTTCCCGGTGGACAAGCGGGTTCCCCTTGGGGTAACGATGGCCCCCGCGCACTGAACACCCCCCTCTGATGCCACAGTACTGGCCAGGCAGGACAGCTGCTCCACTGAAAACTGGAATTGCGGCCACACATCCAGTTTGGCTGCCCAGTAGTCCAGCGGATCTTCTAACTGGGGGGGCAGAGTGCTGTCCAAGTTAGGCCCCCCACCTGTTGGTTCAGGGTCTGCTCCGGTCCTGCTGCTGCTGCTGCTGCTGGCGACTGCCCTCCTCACTAGGCGGGTGAAGGAAGCTGCTCATCAGTGACTCCAGACTTAGGTTGCTGCTGAGGGAGCTGGTACTGCTCCTTCCCCCCCCACCTTCCCTCAGCAGCCGCGGCAGTAGTACATAAGTGCTGAGGAACCCCCCGGTGAGACCTGTCAGAGGAGGGACGATGCCACACATAGGCAGCGGCCAACTGACTACGGAGGATTTCCCTATGTATTTTGATTTGTCCTCCCTCTCAGCAGCTGGGAAAAAGGCTCCCATTTTGGACCGGTAGCGAGGGTCCAAAAGGGTGGAGAGCCAGAAGTCATCCCTCTGCCGGATGCTGACTATTCGGCTGTCACTAGCCAGGCAAATAAGCATGCTTCTGCTCCAATGTCCTCCTCCTCCTCCTCCTCCATTTCAGTCCCCACCGGACTCATGTGGCCGTGAGATGTAGTCGCCACGTCTCCAGTCCCTGCCCCCGACAGATTTTTTCAGCATCTGTTCAGGACATGAAGCAGTGGAAGATGTTATTCATCCCGTAGTCCTGGCGACTGACATAACGTCCCTCCTCGAATGACCTCAACAAACGGCAGGTGTCACGCATGAGCTCCACTGGCTGACATCAAAGTTACATAGGGGAGTACTCCTGTCTGCCTGCATCATAAAAAAATCTTTATGGGCCTTTCTCTGTTCATACAGTCGGTCCAACATGTGCAGGCTGGGAATTCCAACGGGTGGAAACATCGCATATCAGAGTTGTGTTGGGGGAGGCCGTTTCTGCCGCTAAAAACTCAAGGAGGGTTTTTCCTGGCTTTGAAGGAATGGATGAAGGCATGCACAGTTTCCTGGCCATTTTCAGAATCTTCTGAAGATCGGTGGAAGACTTCAGGAACCCTTTTTACAACCAGATTGAACACATGCGCCATGCAGGGCGCATGGACCATCCCTCCTCGGTGCAGCGGCGGACACCATGTTCCTCCCATTGTCCATCACCGTGGTTCTGATTTGCAGAGAAAGCCACACATCGATTTCTTGCTGCATGACGCGGAGCAGTTCCTCCCCTGTGTGACTCGTTCGCCGAGGCAAGCCAGGTGTAGAACTGCGTGACACCGCTGTGCCCTACACATGTGGTATGATGGAGCAGTACTTTTGGATGGTGGAGGTGGTGGAGGTGGGGGAAAGGGGGGGGAAGCGGAAAATTGGCGCAGGAGCCACTTTTTGACATGGGGGGGAGAAAGGGCTTTCCCCTGTCAAGTTTTTGGGTGTGCCGGGGGGGGGAAGCCATTAAACCCCAGTGGCCCTTTAAAAGGACTTGTACTGGCCCTGACCGTAGTTACAGTTTCCGAGCCCGCGCTGCCGTGCCCCTTGGAACAAACCATAAGCTCAAGGACTGACCCCCCTTCTGTTTTACATATTTTAAAGTTTTTGGTACTCCCTTTTTGGAAAAAAAAAATTACGGTTTGGGAAATCTCCATCTCGGCTGGGCAAAAGGGCCATTGTTTTTCTGAAAAATTTCCCGAGTTAAACCTTTTGGGAAAAGGGGGAGGGACTCCCAAGTACCAACAACTTGGGGACAGGACCCAAGGGTCAGCTTTTGCCCCTTTTGGGTGGTTGGAGAAATAGTTGTCTCTTTGAAATTTGCCTCGCTGTAGCCCTGGGGCAATAAAGTAGCGAGGGGGGCAGGAGTTTCGGGCCCGGGGAAGATGAGGGCAAGAAAAACCCAGCTCCCCTTTGCTTTAGGTGGGGGACCCTTAACGGGCTGCAATGGCATGGTCCCCAGGGGCCAATCGCTGCTCTGCTGTTGCTGGGGGCGGCGGGATGGTCCACCACATCTGGCCACTTTTTTCCCCCCCAGGCCCCGGTTGGTGCGTTTGCAGTGTTGAAACGGGCCGGGGTGCCAATTTTGCCCCGGGGCCCACGTTTTACTTTCTCCCCAAACAGTTTTCAAACTTACCCCCAATATTCGGCCCCCCCCGGTGTTTTAAGAAAAAGAATGCCACCCCGGGCCCGAGTTTTGGATTTTTTTACCCCCCAAGCTCCCACTGAGTGACAAATACCACCGCCTGCCTCGCGAGCCCCTGTTGCCGTACTTTTTTGGGGACCTGCGAACCCGGGTTTTTTTTACCCCGTGGGGTTTGGACCCCTACCTCAAAATTGCTGCAAACCCTGTTGACTAAACGGGCCCAAAAAAACCCAAACTTGGGGTTTGCGGCTCCCTTGCGTGCGGGGGCTGACGCCCTCTTCCCCTGACGTTGATAAAAGGCCCCTTCCCTCCCCGGCCCCCAAAGTGGGGATGGGGCTACTTTTTTTATTTTTCATCGTAAAGCTGTCCTTAATCACCGGTTTTGGGTATGCAGAGGCGACCCCTCAAAAAAATGACCTCCCTGCCACTCTTACATCTTATTTTTGCCGACAAATGCAAGAAGCCGGGGATTTTGGGCCCCCATTTCTTCGTTTGCCAAGTAAGCTGCTGACTCCCCATCTCAAATTGGTCATCCTCGTTATATAGTGGGGAATAGCCCGACCCCCATAGTAGATCTCTGGGGTGAGGGGAAAAGGATGGGACAAGGCGGGGGGTTTAGGGAAAAGGGGGGGGGCGCTGAACCCCCCCCCGGGCCTTTCCAACTATGGGGTTTTGGGTTTTCGTTCCCCCCGACCTTGGCTGGGGGTTTTCAAAATGTCATCTGGGAGGAAGTGGAAAGCCTAGCAACCCAAAACAAGAAACCATTTTGGGTTTCCCGAACAACACCCCGGCCGTTGAAAGACAGCGGGGGTTGTGGCCAACCCAGTGACCCCTGCTGCGAAGTCCCCTTGCTGTGCTGCGATCTGGGGGCCTTTCTCCCGGAAAAGTTTTGTGCCACTGCAAACTCGCGGTGAAGAGCTGCCAAACCCCTCTGTCTGACATTTCTGTTTGTTCTAAAAAGTCGACATTGTTTGATGAAAAATTTCTGTTTTATGATAAATACACCCCCCTGTATTTGACTCCAAATGAACCCAGTAAAAGCTTGGGTAACCTTTGATATAAATTGTTTCTCCAGAAAAAAGGGCAGGGGGGGGAAAAAAAATTTTATGGGGTCGGTTTTAAAAAAAAACTGTGTGTTTTTTCTAAAGTAAAAGCACAAAAAAGGGTTAAATTTTAAACCTTTGGACATGAAAATTTTGCTACAGACAAAATTTAAATTTTTTGGAGGTGTTTAAAAAAAAGTTTCTTTTAAATGACCACAACAGCCAAAAAACGCTTAATTTAAACCCCTGGATTTTAAAATTTCGCCCAAAAAAAATATACTGCCAACAATTTCCAGCTTTGTAAACGTTGGGTTAAAATGGCGTGGGATTTTACGGTATTTGAAAAACAGAAACACTTTTTAATTTTTTTCGGTTTTTTGAATTATGCTTTAAAAGGGAAAAAATTTTTCTTTTGGGAAATAAAAAAAAAGTTTCTTTTAGTGACACAACAGGGGGGAGAAAGCTTTAAATTTAAACCCCTGGATGTTAAAATTTCGCAAAAGAAATATGCTTTCCAACCCAAATTTCCCGATTTGGTTGGTGTTAAAATTTCCGTATATTTTTCGGTTTCAGAACAACAGAAAAATTGGTAATTAACTTCGGTTTTTCTACAGGACTAAATTTCTTTTTGGGGGTGGGAAAAAAAGTTTTTTTAAATGAAATACTACAGAAAGAAAAAAAAAAACCGGGGGGTTTTAATTTTTAAACCCCGGGGTGTTAAAAATTTCCCCAAAAGAAAAAATGCTGTTTAACAATTACCCGCTTTGTAAGGGGTGTTAAAATGGCGTGTATTTCACGGTTTTGTTTAAAAAAAAACTTGTAAATTTTTCCCCTTTGGTTTTTTAATTTATGCTTCAGGGAAAATTTCTTCTTTGGAAAGGGGAAAAAAAAGTTTCTTTTAGTGACCACAACAGAGAACTAAAACTTTTAATTTTGCCCGGGATTTTTAAAATTTCGCCCAAAGAAATGAGCAACCAAAAAAAAAGTGGTATTTTGGATTGTAAAAAAAGCTGTTTCTTTTTTTAAAAAAATACAAAAAGGAACAGACTTAGATTCCCCTTGGATATTTGGGGGATGCTGTGGCGATTGCCCTTAAAAAATTTTTTTGCAGTGCATTGGACGCACACTGGACTTCAGTTTCCCAAAACCCAAAATTTAGAATTTTGAAAGTAAGGAAGCAGTCTCTTTAGACAAGTGAGGGAAAACCCCCAAAATCGCTGTATAAAAATCAGTTCCCTTTTGTATCAGCTTTTCATAACAGCCCCGGGGGGACCTTTCCCCAAAACAGTACAAATGAGAGCGGTTTTGAGCCCCAGCGTCGCGCCCGGGGCTTATTTTTGCGTTTTTTGACGTCACAGAAACCCGGCCGGGGCTTGATTGGCTTTATTTTCTGCATATGTCATGCAGGGGTATGCCCTTCTTCCTCCCCGAGTTCTTTGCCCCCTGTAACCCCCATGTGCTGCCCCCCAAAAATTTTTTTTTTTTCAAGAAAAGCACACTTCGTTCCCGCGAAATTTCCCCAAAATTCGACTTTTGTTTTCCCCCGAACCGAAAAATTTTCCCGAAATTCTAAAAGGGAAATTTCCCCTTCGTTTTGGGTCAAATTTGCCCCTCTTCTAACCCTATTGGGGCATCTTGGGCATCCTAAATGGAAGATGAATGAGCGCTAGGTCTCTAACATTTACCAGCTCCATGATGTCGACATGGAGGAGTGGAAAAGGATTCCAGTGGTTGCAACCTGTGAAGCTAGAACTCCATGTCCAAGCGTGTTAAGGCAGTGCTGGAAAATAATGGTGGCCACACAAAATATTGACACTTTGGGCACAATTTGTCCATTTTCACTTAAAGGTTTACTCACTTGCTGCCAGAAGTTTAGACATTGATGGTTGTGTGGTGAGTTATTTTAAGGGGATACCAAATTTACACTGTTATAAAATCTGTACACTGACTACTTTAAATTGAATCAAAGTGTCATAACTTTAGTGTTGTCCCATGAAAAGATATAATAAAATATTTACAAAACTGTGAGGAGTGTACTCACTTTTGTGAGATAATGTAACTGCTTGAACTTCAATATCCAACTACATGGTTTCCTTGTATTTCAGGGCCCTACATAGCCAAAATATCTGGATCAGTGCTCATTACCTATCTTGCATTGTACAGCAGGCCCCTTTTCTTAAAAATATTATAAAGCCCCTGACAAGAGTACTTCCAGTATTGTCCTGATGGTGCCTCTATGAAATATACCAGGAATGTTATAAAGTCATTTCTAAAGCTTAAAGGGGTTTTGCCACAATGTAATGTTGACCTGGGATCCTCCAAAATGGCTTTTCTAAATATATGTGATTACAAAAATTGCAGTCTGAGAGAGCTACAGGCTGCTTTACCTGCTCTTAGTTACTTCAAAGCTTCTATTAGATACGACCTGACAAGAGCTGCTGGCCGGGCTTGCACAGAGAAAGCTTCTTATCTGATGAGACTGAGCTGCAGAAGTTTTCAAGGCACCGGGTAGAAATATGTTTTCTTTTGTATACAGAATAAACTAGTTGTAGTGTGATTATCTGAGTAGATCCCTGCTTTATCTGATGACAGAGAACATGAAGAAGCTTTCAAAGCTGCTGTGGAGAAAAGGTGTGTCTTTTGTATACAGAATCCACTAGTTGTAGTTTGATTATTTCAGTGAACATGTCACACAATCCCATATGCAGCTCTGTGCTCTGGCTGGCAGTCTCTCTCTCTCTCAGCTCCGTGGCTTGTTTACACTTGTTTCTTAGCAGATAAGGCACATCCTGGCAAAACCCCTTTAACTGCCAAGAAAATAAAAGTCTTTAAATACACTTTTTCTATACAGATGTTCAAATATTTTCTTATAATTTAGAACAACAGGATATCTTTTTAGAAGTGGCTGTTCTGCCAAGATTGCTGCAAAAAAAAAACAAAAAAAAAAACTTATAAGTCAAAGTGAGGGAGCTATGGGGTGATTGATGGAGGTGGTGAATGGTTATGGCATGATAGTTGAGGGTTGAATTTTTTGCTGGCACTATGCCACATAACAAATTGATGAGAGAAAGGTGGAAGAGGGGTTTCAGGCCATAACATACAGGCACAATTTCCTGGGAGAAAGGGGATAGACGAGAAACATTTTGGGAGATTAGATCAGCCGTTGGCATTATCTTCCGGAAATGTATAAAATGGAGTATAGTGCTGGCATGCTTTTTGTAGTGTTTTATTTTTATACAAGTTCACCGTTGGACTATGATGGAGTCATTGGACTAAGTGGACCTGTGTTGGAACCATTTCTTTAATAAAATGGACAATGGCGGATGTTCATGCAAAGTGTTTAATTTGATAAAATATTTCTGTGTTGTGTCATGTTTTTTTTTTTTCATAATTGAATTCTGGTGCTAGCAATTGAGGTGCCTGACAGACGCCTCTCCATTAATAGCATAGGGGTTTGGTGTCAGACAGCACTGTTTTTTGCCATCCCAATGTTGATGCTAACCTTTTGTCACTACTGCCCCACTGCCCAACGTACTTGGGGTGCTGGGAAGAACCGGGATAAAATTAGAAGCGGGCCCTCTAATATACTGGTCTATTTCTGGGGTAGCTGCAGGCTTGTAATTTAGGGTGGGAAGGAACCAATATCCATGAACCTTCCAGTGCTGAAAGTATCAGCCTGCATCTGCCGGTTTTACATTGAATGGTTATGAAAAATAAAGGGAACCCTGCGTCATTTATTTCAAATTATTTATTTATTTATTGATTACGGTAGATGCTTATTTTTAGATTTTCAAAGAATAAATAAATTGAACACATGACGTAATTTTTCATAACCAGCCAAGGTAAAACCAACAGCTGCAGCCTGATATTATCAGGAAGGGAAGGTTCTACCCTATGAATACCAGCCTGCAGTCACCCTAGAAGCCGACTGTTACCCACATTGGGTAACACCGACCCATTACAGTAAGGGACCGTTCATGATGGTAACCCCGCTCTTCCCCATACCCATGGGGCATTAGGTACTGGTATTTCAGTGACAGGGATATAATGTCAGACTTGGGGTGACAAAAACCACCAATGGCTGATACCAAACCCAAGTGATAATACTGGAGAGGTATCTGTCAGACGCCTCCTTTATTACCACTGGGAAAAAAAACATACTGACAACAAACACATTTTTTTTTGTATTTATATAAACACTCCCAAAGAACAACCCTCTTTGACCATTTTATTAAAAAAAATAGATCCAAGGCTGATCTGACGTAGTCTGAACCCGAAGTAGTAAAAAAGAGAAACCTGTAAATAAACAAAAACGTTACATACATCCACCTGTGTACCAATCTCTCTCACCCCCCTCTGCCTCCCTACCCGCAATCTAAAACCTCTCCTCTCCACCTTTGTCCCCTTCCTCACCCACTCTAACTCCCACACTACACTCTCTTCCTCATTAAGACCCATCTGCCATCTCTAAATCATCTTCCCATTCAAACCCCTCTTCCTCACCCCATCTACCCTCTCCATCCTCATTTTACACACATACACACTCACTAACTCATTAACCCCCTTTCGGATGGAATATGAACAAGTGAATGAGAAGGGGGAGGGCTCATCGCGGAGAAAAGCCCCCTCCCCCTGGGCCCGGGCACGGCACAAAACCAGGAAAAAGAGCGGTCGGAGAAATGGACCAGTATTTGTCCTGTGCCGTGTAAACGGGCCCTAACTCTCTTCACACCATCACACACACTGTCTCACCTCCCATCCACGACCCAACAAACTCTCTCCTTTAATCCCCCTCCCACTGGGAATTAAATTTTCTAAACCCCGTAGAGCGCAGCCTGCCCCACTTAGAGGGGACTCTCTGAGTTGAGGGTCTTTTTCCCCCTCTTAAAAAGGATGCAATCAGAACAACGCTGCATCATACTTCAGACCAAAACTATGCTACCTTGGTGCCATTCTAGTTCAGAGAAACCCAACAGCCTTTTGGGTGGGGAGTTATCCAACCTGTCGGGGGTACAGGAATCTCCCTATTTGCGGGGGTCTCCTGCAAGTATGATTTAAAAACCCTGGTGGGGATGATGGAGAATAGTGCAAAAGGGGGTGGGCTTATTAGTGAAAAAAGATTTCAAGTGGTATGCCCTCCAAACCCAGCACGCTAGTTGCCGGGGTTTTTCAGTCTACAAAAGAAAAACAATATGTGTGATGTTTGTGTTGTATTTGTACTGTTAAGAAAGAGTGTAGTGTTAACTTTTTAGGGACATTATGAAAACTGTCAGGGCTAAATCTTTCTTTGTTGCCCTAGAAACCCAAACAGAGCCCCTTTTATCTTTTCAAAACTACAAAATAAAAGGGAGCTATATTGGTTTCTAGGTAACAAAAGTCTTAGACCCTTTTTTATACATTTCGTTTTTATGAGTAAAAAATAATCTGTTCGAGCTTTGGTGTGTCATGTGTCTGAATATTGTACTTTAATGTACCCTTGTTCCGTTTTATTAGGGGCATAACATATGTGATGTCCCTGTGTCTGAGTCCGTATGTGGGGGTGCTTTTGTATGATTGCAATCAGGGTAGTTTTCCATTTCCCAGGGCAAAACTAGAGAACCAGGACCCCAAAGCAAACTTTTGGGAGGGGGCCCCCTACCCCCCCCCACCCTGACCACGACCATGTAAGGACATGCGTTAGATAATTTTAGATAATACAAGGGGAAAATACCTCCCCCATAATATCAACCACATACGGCCCCAACAAATCTCACTATACAAAGACCAACATTACCAAAATAACCCTATAATAGGGAAACTGATTATACCACCAGAACCGACACAGTTCTGAAAAAACCCCTCCCAATTCTGATCAGACACAAAGACCAATACCGCCAAATAGTGACCATATGTGGTAATGTAGTGTAACGCTCTGCAGACTGTATAACCCCCACAAAAATAACCATATATGGTAACACCAGTGTACACGGGGTTTGCAGACTGTAATACCACCATACAGTGACCAAAGTGGTAGACACCAGGTACACAGGCCGGTAGACATATTAAGTGATTACAGTGTATTACTCTTGTGGACTCACAGGTGAGTTTTTGTCTGACCATCGTTGATTTTCCCCCCTTTTGTTCTGCATCCGCCCCGGGCAGCCAATATACTTTCCCCCCCGCCCACTTGTCCCTGCAGTTTTAGACACAAATATTTAGAACCCTACTTTTCCACACCGTCCCCTGGCATTGGGGGGCCCATTTGGCAGGGTTGAGATAGGATGGGGCCCCCAAATAGGCAAGGTTATAGAAAAATAAGTCCCCCATATAGGGGGCAGGGTTTAGGTAGCTATGGGGGCCCTCAGGTAACAGGGGTTAGGTGGGCTATAGGGGGCCATATAGGTAGGGGTTTTGGGTAGAAAGGGGCCCCCCATAAAAATAGACAGGAAACTTCGGGTAAAGGTAGGCCAATTTTTAGGGGCTATAGGGGCTACTGGCAACAGGTTCACGGTAGCTAAAAAGGGCTATTCAGGCACGGGCTGGGGAAGTATAAAGGCGGCTTTTTGGGGGTCTACAGGAGGCTTAGGGGGTCTCGGGCGGGCTTAGGGGGGTAACAGGCGGCTTATGGGGGTATACAGGCAGGCTAATGGGGTATACAGCGGGCTAATGGGGTATACCGGGCTAGGGGGGTTTAACAGCGGCAAAGGGGGTATACGCAGGCTTGGGGTATACAGGCGGGGTTATGGGGGATACTGCGGGTTTTGGGGGGTATACAGCAGGTTTGGGGGTTTACAGCAGGCTAGGGGGGTATACAGGCGGGCCCTTAAGGGGGTAAACAGCAGCTATGGGGGTAAAGAGGCAGGGGGGTTTACAGGCAGGTTTGGGGGGTTCCATAAAATCCCAAAACTCTCCCGTTTTTGGCGGGGGGTCCCGCTTTTTGGGGTCCCCCCCCCCCCCTCCCGGGGGACTGGCATTCCTCCCCCCGCCAGAGGCGGGGGGGTCCTTTTAAAATGCCGCAGCGCCGGGGAGTCGCGGTGCGTACTCGGCCCCGCCGGTCCTTTCCCACGGCGGGGTGAAGCGGGCGCTGCGCCCCTTCACCCCCCCGGAACCCTCGCTGGGGCGGGAGGGGGCAGAAGGGCGCTCCCCCTCCCCTCCTCCTCCTGTATGCCCCGGCGCCGCTTTTCACCGTACACAATGTCAGCGTCAAAAGGGGGAAGTGACTGCGGCTGCACCCCTTTTCCCCTGTACGCTGGGGAAAGTCAGTGAACTGGCCGCTCTGCAGGAGCCTGGTCGGTAAGTGGATTTTATTATTTTATTTTTATTAGTTTTAGGGGCACTGTCTGGCACAAAGGGGGTCTACCTGGGTACAATGGGCAAAACCGGAAAAGAGGGGGCCTACCTGGGGTAACTGGGGGGACTACCTGGCAACAGAGAGGGATACCTTGGGTAACAATGGGGGCACTACCTGCTACAATGGGGGGCACTACCTGGGGTACAATGGGGGGGACTACCTGGCAACAAATTTGGGCACTCCTGGTACTAAGGGGGGGACACCGGCTACAAGGGGGGACTACCCGGCTACAATGGGGGCACTACCTGGAAACAATGGAGGCACTACCTGGCTAAAAAAGGGGCATACCCGGCAACAAAGGGGGACTACCTGGCTAACAATGGGGACTACCTGGCTAACGAGAGGGCATACCTGGCACAGAGGGGGCACTACCTGGGAAAAAGGGGGCTCACCTGGGAAAAGAGGGGGCACTACCCGGAAAGCAAAGGGGCATCTACCTGGCCAACGAGGGGGCACTACCTGGGAAAAAAAAGGGGCATCTACCTGGCAAAACAATGGGGGCACTACCTGGCAAACAATGGGGGCACTACCTGGCTAACAATGGGGGGCATCTACCTGGCTAAAAATTGGGGGGCATCTACCGGGCTACAAATTTGGCTCTACCTGGCAAACAGAGAGGGCATCTATTTTGGCTCCCAAGGGGGCATCTACCTCCCTGTAAAGGGGCACTACCTGGTTAGGGGGGGCAAACTATCTGGCTAAAAGGGGCATCTACCTGGCTTTCTTCCAAAGCCGTTATGCAGTTAGGTGGAGTAGGTGTGGCTTTTTGAAGGGGCGTGGCATACCGTCAAGATGGGCGTGTCCATGCAAAATTTTTGCCGCCCACTAATATCTCCTGCTTTTTCATTTTCAAAAGTTGGCAACTATGGTATACAGGCAGGCTTATGGCGTATACAGGCAGGCTAATGTAGTATACAGGCAGGCTTATGGGGGTATACAGCAGGCTATGGAGGTATACAGCAGGCTATGGGGTATACAGGCAGACTATGGGGTATACAGGCAGGCTTTTTGGGGTATACAGGCAGGCTAATGGGGTATTCAGCCAGGCTTATGGGGGTATACAGGCAGGCTATGGGGTATACAGGCAGGCTTAAGGCAGGTAAAATAAGAAGTCCCTTACTTACCTCGGCCCAGGCTCCCCCGATGCGCCGCACTGCAGCCTCTCTGCAGCCTCTGTGCTCAGCGCGGGCGGCGCGGTGATGTGACGTCACCGCGCCACCCACGTGATCACAGAGAGCCGGCAGGGGAAGTAGCGGAGCAATCGGCGCTCCGTTCTGCTACCTCCGGGTAGTGCTCCCTTAATCCCTCAGGCCAGAGGGCCCGAGCGTTCAGAGGCAGTATGCGCCGGGCCCCTCCGCTCCCCGCCCGCCGCAGTGAACTGTTAAGTTCACTGGCGGCGGGCCCAGGATCGGCATTACCGGAGTAGCGGACGCGGTAGCAGCTGCCCCGGGTCGCGGGCCCCCCTGAGCGCACGGGCCCCGGAGCAACTGCTACCCCTACTACCCCGGTAGTTACACCCCTGTGTCCAGTGCATGAGTGGCATGTGAAGCAGTGGCTGCGTGTGGTATGTGTCCAATGTTTCTCAGTGTCTGTCATATGTGTCCAGTGTGTATGTGGTATGTGTCCAATGTGTATAGTCTGTGTACAGTGTGTATGTGGTATGTGTCCAATGTGTATAATCTGTGTCCAGTGTGTATGTGGTATGGTTCCAATGTTTATAGTATGAGTTCAGAATGTGTAGTATGTGTCCAGTGGGTATGTGGTATATGTCCAATTTGTCAAGTATGTGTTCAGTGTTTGTGTTATGTGTCCAAAATGTGCAGATTGTGCATTGTATGTGTAAAATATGGTATGTGTCCAGTAGACACAATATGTGCAGTATGTATCCAGCATGTTTGTGGTATGTGTTTAGTTTGTGTGTTATATGTCCAGTGTGTGTAATGCGTCAAATATATATATTTTATTTGTCCAATTTGCGTATGTACCCAGTGTTATCTGATATGTTCCAATATGTGCATATGAACCCATTTGGGATCTAAAATTGTGCCCAATATGTGCAGTATGTACCCAGTATGTTTGTATTTCCAATATGTCAGTTGTATCCAGGTGTTCTGATATTGTCCAATATGTGCAGTATGCACCCAGTGTGTATATGGTATGTTTTCGTTTGTGTTTGTGCCAGTGTGTGATTTTTGGGTCCTTGTGTATATGGTATGGTCTAATCTTTGTGGATGTGTTCAGTGTATGGGGTAGTTAGAATGTTGAGTTTGTGTTCAGTGTTTTTAGAGTAACAATAGGTTTTTGTTATGTTTTATTAAGTTATTAATGTGTAGAAACTAAAGACTCACATTGGAACAAATTTATTAAGAGAAGCACACTTCTTTATAAATTTGTCACATCTGTGGCATGTATGTATACAACGAACGGAAGTTTCTGCTATAACTTACACCACTAAATTATACATAATGTGTCTTCTATTACCAGTTAGCAGTGCCTACTTTTTAGAAAATGACGAGAGTGGCATAAAAGGCAGAAAAGGCACCATTTTTTGTGCAAATGACGCAAGAAAACTGAAGTATATTGTTTAATAAATCCCCCACCATCACCACTATGTATAGCTCTATTTGGCATCTGAATCCCTATTTGCAGATAATATGCACTAAATGGGTTTAAAAATGAATATATGAATTATAAAGCCAAATATGCAATTTTCATCTAGTATAGACTATAATAATTTAAAATCAATATTCTTGGGTACAAAAAAAATCGCCAATGAATTTAAAAAACACAATGGCCCCTAAAATTGCTCTCATTCGGAAATGTTTAGCCATCATTGATAATGTGCTTCTTCCATGTTTTTATTGATTTAGAAATGAGTCAGCTCTCGTTCCTTTTAATTTTATTACAAACATACCACAAACAAGTTTTTTTCCTAGGTCTACTGTGAAGTGGAAAGAATCTCATTGAAATGTCATAATGAAAAGAAGGTATCCAGCTAAACCTGATAATAACAATGTGTCAAAGGTGAACTTGCTCTTCCCCTACGGATATTGTATCTTGCATGTTCAGCAATTAACCAAGATAAAAAGTATCTGCAAGCACGTAAACCAGAACTTGAGGTTTTTCAGTCGTTTTGCTTTCTTAGACATAAACCACCCCTAGAAAAGAAATTTGTATGCTCCCCCTTTCGCATCAAAAAAGGGATACCCTGATAATCTTTTGGCTTAACTAAACCCCCCCGAGGCAACCAAAAAATTTTCAGACAGCCATGGGATTCCCTGTTTGGTGGGAAAGTGGGTGGGAAGCAGAGGATATAGAGAATGGAAAATGATGTAGAAAAAATATTATTCATTGACACCCTTAATCATTCTCGTCATGCTAAAATTTAGAATAGTTCTCCCTAAGGGGTTTTGTAGTAAAAAGGGACTTTGGGATTGGGGGGTTAAAATTTTCCCTTTACTTCATCACTTCACAGTTTGCCTAGTTTTTCCTAATTGTGGAATATTTCTTTTCTATTTTATTCTTGTCGAGATCACAAAAACATTCTTTTTCCTTAGTATAAAAAAAACCTCTATTTTTTATTTTACGTTTTAAAATGTATCATGGATGGTGAAAAAGAAAAATTCATTATAGGGCAAAAAAAATACCCTTTGTCCCTTAACCTGCTTTTTCCCCCCAAAATTTTTTTCCCCCTCTTGCCTAAGCTAAATATATTTACCTACTGAAATGCAGTATTGTCACAATTTACACTTACTGCACATATGACTTGGATGTGATTGTAAAGTGGTAATCAGTTTTCCATACTCCTTCTAACATATACCTTCCATATCAATTTAAAACCCAGTGAAACACAAAAAACAGTTTATACATCCACACAAAATCGCTTTCTACCACAACTTGTCATTCTAGCCATAGAGATGTCTTACTTTTTTAAATGTGCTACAAATACAAATAGGCACATACTGTACTGACTAGCATCAGACAGGTTAACTTTTAGCATAATAGCATTCAAAGGGTTAACTCACCTACATTATACTTTTCCTTTTTAATGTTGTGGGTAGGTTTAGAGCAGCAAGGCTCATGCTCCGACTGGCCCACAGGGAAGGATGGGAAACCCCGGTGGGCTTCCAGGCATGGAGCTACTTTTCAAGGAGAAAGTCAAAGAAGGGGACAGAGGAGAGAGCAAGAAACATATGCAGTTATGTACAGTAGCTGTAGTGTGGGTCTCAAGAATCATCTTCATTGGTGGGGTCCAAGAAACCACTCCCCGTTTGGGACCCCAAAAAAATAATCCACATGCGGGGGGCCCCCGGGACTTGGGTTAAACACTGCAAAGGGTCAAATAAATAAAAAATAAGATAAAAAAATTTTAAGGTACAGTTCTTAGAAAAAGTTATAAAAATCTTGATACATCTGACATACATTCAGGCTGTTTTCAAACCATAAAGCCTTATAAATTCAGCCTGTCTTTGAAGTATAAACTAAGAATGGATTTATCAGGATGTGTCCCCGTCCACTACCACAAACATATCAGAGGCTGTGCGCCAAGGGACCTGTCAGAGGAGCGCCCAAGTGCTGGTGGTGTGATGACCAGTGTTGGGCAGAAGAGGAACAGTGCTTGGCTAGGGAAACGAGGTAAGGTAAGTATTGGTGTTATTATTTTAAGTTGGCTGGACATATCATCTACTATACTCGCCAATTGGGGATCTATATCAATTAACTGTCGCAGGGACCTATATCAATATACTGCCTGTGGAGATCTATATCTATATCCTGCCCTTGGGTTCCATATCCTATATACTGCCTGTTGCGGACCTATATATTCTGCCCGTGAGATCTATATACCTGCCTGTGGGGATCTATATCTATATACTTACCTTGTGGGGACCTATATTTTCTTCCTGTGGGATCTGTATCTATATACTTGCCTGTGCGGACCTATATATACTGCCCAGGGGCGTGCTAGAGTCCCAAAACATCCGGGGCTTACGGGCCCTTAGTGTTGATTCTGACATAAGGCTTTATTCACACGCCCTTTACTTCTAAGCTCACATTGTGAACTGCGGAATGTATTATTACAAGAGAAAAAAACTTCCTGTCACTAATTCTTCTGCATATTCCACACACTGATCCCGTCCATCTCCATACACACAGTCCAGCTGCACTTAATGATAAATCAGCTCTGACAATTTGCATTTCTCAAAAAACACCTCTCACCCATTACTTGACAGGTGTTAATACCTATCACAGAAACTACAGTCACCAACAAAATAACACCCGTATCCATGGAGCAAATTACACCAAACGAATGATTGTTACTAAATTAAAACTCCTACAAAACCAGGACTCCAAAATCTATTCTACTACTTTATAGGGATCAAATAAAACTGCCAGACCCGAACCGGAACACAACCCCCACATGTGACTAATCAAGTCGTACACAGGCTCTGAAAACCTATACCACCGCCATACAGTGACCAGATATTAGTGGAAGATACTAGTTGTAACGTAGGCTCAGCAGAAATATAAGTGTATTACACTGCAGTTACTATTTTGGTGGACTTACAGGAGACGCCTCCGCAAGAATTAGTTCTCTTTCTCATCTTCTTCTCCCTCTGTCCCAGACGCCAAGACTTCCTTTCCTGGCCACAACTCTCTCACAGAAAAATTTACAAAACAAACCATCTAGCTCCTCACTGTATCAGCATTTCTCTAAATTCCATCTCTATACAAAACTCGACCTCATCTATAGGGCCCCAATTGGTAATAAATTTCCCCCTTGTGATCCCATACGGCTATGAGGCTCCGCTTGTGCCACCATTTTAGTCCTGTTTTGTAACCAACATAGGAAGTGGAGTAATTCCCTGAGACAGTATGTGGGCACACCCCCAAACTAGATAGGCAGTCCTCAGGTAGGTAAGTAATAGGTCCCCAATAGATAGGTATCTCATCCCCTATTTAAGTAGAAAGGTAGTCTATAGATAGGCCTTCAGAATTATAAATATAAGTAGACAATTATAGATCCCTATTTATACAGTTATATAGGCCCCGTAGGTAATATTGCCCACTGTAGTTAAATAATTGCCACTGTAGCCAGGTTCCCTGCCCCTCCAACCAGGATTATTAGCCCCCTCTAGTCCAGTACTTAAGCACCCTGTAGCCAGTTTCTGCCCCTTATCCAAGCTTCAATTGCCGCCTTAGACAGTAATATGCCTTCATTATTAGCCATGTTACTGCATCCTTTATCAGTAATATTCCCCCTTTTTTTTTTATTTTTTTTTTTTATTTTTTTTTTTTTTTTTTTTTTTTTTTATTTTTTTTAGCCAGGGTCACTGACACCCTTAGCCAATATCTAATGTCCCCCTTTAGGCCAGGTTACTCGCCTCTCATTAGCCAGGGGTTTACTGCTCCCTTTAGCCAAGAATATTCTAGCGCGCCTTAGCCAGGTGATCTGCACCTTAGTTCAGAGTAATAGCATCATAGCCATTATAATTAATGTCCCCTTAGTCCAGATAATAGTGCCCCATAGCCAGAAAATATGCCCCATAAGCAAGATAACATGCCCCACATAGCCCTATAAGAGATGTCACCTTTAGCCATATAATATGTTCCCCCAATAGTCCAGAATAGTATGGTCCCATACGTAGCCTGACATATGTACCCCATAGGCCTGATAATGTCCCCCCATAACACTGATAATATGCCACATACATAGCACTGACATATGTCCCCCCAGAGCCTGATAAAATGCCCCATTACAAGCCAGCATATGCCCCCATAGCCTGATAATATGCCCCATACATAGCCTGATATGCCCCCATACATAGCCTGGATATCTCCTCCCATACATAGCCTGAATCCTGCCCCCATAACATAGCAGATATGCCCCCATACATAGCCTGATATGCCCCCCATACATAGCCTGATATGCCCCATACAAAGCCTGATAGGCCCCTCATCACATAGCCCTGATATGCCCCCATACATAGCGCTGATAAGTCCCCCATAGCGCGAGCAGCTCTGATATGCCCCCATACATAGCCAGATATGCCCCCATACATAGCCTGATAATGCCCCATACATACCCTGATTGCCCCCATACATAGCCATATGCACCCCATACATAGCCTTATATGCCCCCATACATAGCCTAGAGATGTCCCCATACATAGCCTGATATGCCCCCATACATAGCCTGATATGCCCCCATACATAGCCTGATATGCCCCATACATAGCCTGATATGCCCCCCATAGCCTGATATGCCCATATATAGCCTTAATATGCCCCCATACATATCCTTATATGCCACCCATACCACACACATAGCCCAACTCCTCCCGCGTTTTGGCAGTTGCGGGTCCCGCTAATTGGCGGTCCCCACCCCGGTCCCCCCGAGCAGAGTTGGCATTCCTCCCGCATTCCTCTATTAGACTACCGCGATGACTAGAGTACGCGCTGGCTGCCCTACTCAGGCGCCGCCGTGCCGTTCACCACAGGCTGTGAAGCGACCGTGCGCCCCGAGTTCAAACCCGCCCGGGCAATTCTCGCTGTGCAGGAGGAGGCAGGAAGGGTCTTTCCCCTCCACCCCATGTATGTTACAGCGCTGGCTGGTGTGCGTCCGTACATACAGGTCCAGCGGCGCATGGTGGATTGACCGCACTGCTCACACTTCCACTGAGATAGATTCGTCCGCGCGGCCGCGCTGCGCGGGATCCTGGTCAGTGTGTGTGGCTTTAATCTTATTACATATTTTTATTAGCTTTAGGGGGGCCCTACCTGCAACAACAAAGGGGCACTACCTGGCAAACAATGGGGCTACTACCTGCAAACAAACTGGGGCCACTACCTGGCAAAACAAATGGGGCGCACTACCTAGGAACAAAGGGAGCATCTACCTGGCACAAAGGGAAGCATCGTACCTGTGCAACCAATGGGGGCACTACTTGCAACAGGTGAGCAATCTACCTGGCAAACAATGGGGCACTACCTGGCATCACAAATGGGGCACTAACCTGCAACAAAGGGGGGCACTACCTGGCAACACAAAGGTGGCACTCACCTGGCAACAAAGTGGCACTACCTGGCAAACAAAGGGGCACCACCTGCCAACAAAGGGGGCACTACCTGGCAAACAGAGGGAGAAACAATGCGGTGCACTACCTGAAACATGCGGGGCATCACCTTGCAACAGAAATGGGCACTAAACCAGGCACAACAAATGGGGGCACTACCTGGCAAAAACTATGGGGGCCATCACTCTCTGCAAACCTAGAGGAGGCACTACCTGGCAAACAATGGGGGCCCCTATACTGTCAACAGAGGGGGCAACTACCATTGCATACAATGGGGGTCAGACACTACCTAGCAAACAATGGGGGCATCTACCATGGCAAACAATGCGGCATTCTACTGGCTCACAATGGGGGCAACTACCTGGCCTCCACAATGGGGCAACTACCTGCACACAATGTAGGGCATCTAACCTGCAAACAATGGAGGGCACACCGGCAACAGAGGGGGCACTACCATGGCTAACAAAGGGGGCATCTACCTGCAACAGAGGGGGCACGAACTGGCTAACAAAGGGGGCACTACATGCTACAAGGAGGGCATCTTACGCTGCCTGTAGCGGGGCACTCTACCTGCAATGGGGGGCTACTACTCGGCATCTAAGGGGCATCTACCTGGCTTTCTTCCAAAGCCATTATGCAGTTTAGTGGGATGGGTGTGGCTTTTTGAAAGGTGCGTGGCACACCGACAAGGATGGGCGTTCCATGCAATTTTTTGCCGCGCTGCACTCGCTCATGAATGCCACCCCCACTACCAATCCACCCCTCCTTTTTTCAATTTCAAAAGTTTGGAGTCACTATGCCCCATACATAGACTGATATTCCTGTAGCTGGCTGAACAGTGTAAGTGGCGTGACGACACACCACATCCACTTAGCGCCATCACGCAGGGATCAGGAACCAACTCAGGCTGTCAGGAGCCTACAGCTTTAGGAGGTCCCATGTCGCAGGTGGGTGACGGGCGAAGCAGGATCGTCAACCCCCATGCGACGCTGACATGGTTATGTTACAGCAATACTAAGCGCTGTACATACCGGGGAGATGGCTACAGTAACGGGAACGCTATCCGTCCTCCTCTACCCTGACTCACAGACCGACGCGGGGCCACTGTGAAACGGCCGCTGCAGTCCAAGAGATCATGGCGTCGCCCCGCACTAATGGTGCTTCCAGGCCCACTGCAGCGGCCTGGAGGGCCACAACAACCTTCGGGGCACAATTTGTACCACACGTTACTGTATATCTGGCATCCTAAAGAGAAGCCGTAATCTACATTATGTGTATTGTAAATACACCAGCTTTCACCTCCCAAGGATAGTAGGTGTGTGAGTGGTTGTTTCACCAGTATTTCTGACTCTTGTGCCCCTATAGTAATGTGACTTCTCTGCCTACCTCGTATGAACTACGGTCTTTATCCAATTGTGCAGACATTATTTTAAGAATCCTTTAAACTCATATCAGTCAAACGTAAGACTGATTTCACTTAGGATTCATTATATGCTCAAGAGAAATGTAACAACTGCATTAATTCTTGTAAGAGGATTAAGCTAAAGGTTCAAAGAAGACAGAGGTATAAACTGTGGTATTAGAACTATTTAAGAGAGACATCTTAAAATTATGTCAGAATGCAATTCAGCTAGTAACTATAGCGAATGCATGGAATTGCTAGGTTGTACCTGAACATCTTGTTGCTGTACTACATAAGACACCAGAACTATAAGTGGTCTACCAATAAAATGTGAAACTTTTGTTTTGTATCCTTTAACAATTAACACCCTTCAGTTCCCTTCTGAAATGTTAGATCCAACAAGCAATTTAACTGCTCTCTAATCCAGTCAATTTCAACAAATAAGTAAACATAGTTCATACCTACACAATTTGACGTAGATACAAAATTAATACCAAAAACTACAAGAGTTCACAGAAGGTGCCTTCTGATCATGGAACATTATAATGGCAGGTAATACAAATCGGCTTTAAAATATAAACTAAACGTAACTTATTAGGTGATAGTATTTTTTCCTTTAAATCCAAAACACATTTTTTAAGCTGGCTTTAGATAATGAGGATTTCCCTGACAGACTGGCAATCCCAATTCCAGTGGGAATCCCATGCTACAGGATTTTGGTTGATGGCACCAATAATAGAAGTGGCATTAGTTCTCATGTGAAATGTGTAGTTCAGATGCCTTTTATTAAGCTATGTCTGCACAAACAAATGTTAAAAATTCATATCCAAAACCAAAAGCATTTTAACATCGCCGTAATAACGGCATTTTTGTCCGCAATTTGAGGTGCAAAAAAATGCAGTTGTGTATACTTGGATTTTCCACCCGCTGGCCCTGATTCATTGTCCTGTTGTCACACAGACTCCTCCGGGAATCTGGTTTTTAATCTTCACAGAGATCTTTTCTCGAATCCAACAGTAGAAAATATCCGAGGCTGTGAAAACTACACACGGAATTTCTTTCTATTGTGGTCTATGGGGCAGCTTGATTACAGTTTGGATATTTGATAAATTCTAAAATAATGACTAACCCCTTAGAAAATACCGACTGTAATCCTGTGCTTTAACACAGACATAGCCTTAGCAAGTTTTGATCAACATTTCAGTGGAGTTTAGTATTTTGATCTTAAAAATCATCGAGACTTTTACCCAGCGCTGTGAAGACCCCAATAGAAAAGTTGTGCTGTACTCTGAACAGCACAGGTTTTCTACCGCGAAGCCATCGTATTTCTATCTTCCGCCGTATTCTCGTCTATCCCCAATGTACGGCCACTGGAATCCGAAATTCAGACTTGTGTGTTCTTGTGTGTCAAAAAGAATGGCACCAAAAACTGCGTTGCAGCGAAGTTAAAATACCGTCAGATTTCCGACTCTATTTTATCATAGGGCTCCTGTGACATAGCCTTACGTGTATTTGTTTCACATTACCATGGAAAGATTTATTTTTTGTGTTTATGTTTTTAATTGTTAGATCTATTTGTTGTATAGTGCTAAGAGTTGCTTTATGGAATAAAAAGAGCACAGTTTTCAAAATAGTGTTCCTTTTTTCAGTTAACTCTATATATTGCCAATATTATACCAACAGTGTTTTTATCCATATAAGTATATACTTAGAGCGCCATGAGAAACTCCTCAATTTGGCCATTTCCAGTGGAACCATAGGAAAAGTGGGACCAAAAAAATGTCTACTTTAAATGCTATTTATATTTGCATTGAGGCTTCCACTTAAAACCTTAGGAACACTGTTGTGATAGATCTGTTGTATGACAGACACAAGCTGTGGCAGATGGACCCTATAAACTTCTAATGGGAGCTGTAGGGTTTATCTAAAGTCTGTCATTGTGACAGGAAAAATGGCGCTGCATTCAGCACTATTTTTTTCCAATCATAAATTATGGATACTGGAACAGAGGCTTCTAACTTAATGATGTGAACAGAGCCTTAGAATTTATATGCACAGTAATAGAAAACCAAAGTAAACATGCCTCTGGTGCATCTTGTAAATTATTTTTGTATGGTAAGAGTTTATCAGTAACAGTGCATGAACAGGAAAAAGTAACCGATATTACAGTGTACTCATAATTGGAACAAAAGCACCATATCTGCATGTAATTAACATCAATGATGTACAAGGCTCTTCATAATCTTTCCCCTTCGTACATCTATACATTAATCTCAAAATACCTCGAGTACAGGGGCGTAGCTACTTGGGGTGCAGTGGTAGCAGTTGCTACCGGGCCCAGCAGCCTGAGGGAGCCCAAAAGCCCTCCTGCTTCATAAGAATATACCAACCTTGTAAATGGTGCATGGCAGGGGCGTTGCTAGGGTCCTAAAACATCCGGGGCTCGGGCCCTTTGTGTTTTTCTGGGTAGGGCTGGGTTCACACGACATTTTTCGCGCCTCATTGTGACAACTGGTGGAATGTTTTTTTTTACAGGAAAAAAACCTTCACTGTTACATCTGTCACAATTGATTTCTGCACATCCACACAGATACCCGGCAATCTCCTCAGTACGGTCACGTAAACAGTAAAACTCTTCACCAATGACAAATTTGACTTTTTCAGAACTTTCTCACACTTCATATACAATACCCCACTAAACATCACCAATTAATCCACCGATCATGGAGCACATAACCAGACATGGTGGACTTTGTTACTAAAACCCCCTAAAAACAAGCCGAGACCCAAAACTATTATCTACACTAAGGACCAAATAATCCTTGCAGACCCCACATGTGGCTCTCACACTGACATCAGATGCTCTGAAACATATAACCACTGCCATATAGTGACACATAAATAGGGTACGTTACCTAGCTGGTATGTAGACTCTCTGCAGACATAATAAGTTGATTACACTGTGACAGTTCACTTTTATGTGACTCAGCGAGACATCATTTACTGATCAGCGTCGTTCAACCGTTCCCTTCTTCTTCCCAACCGGTATCACACCTCATCATGCTGATTTGCCTCCCCGGCCAATACTCGTCCCTGAGGATATTTGACACAAATATCTGTAGAATCCATCACATTGTCGCAGCAACTCCTTAATTATAAGGTAATAGTGCAGTCCCCTCAGTTCTGTATATAAGGGGCACATAAAGCAGTATATAGGGGCCACAGCAGGTTTAATGGGCCACAGGGCAGGTATATAGGGGGGCACAGGCAGGATATAGGGGGGCACACAGGCAGTATATGGGCACTGAGTGCGTGGCTGTATATGGGAGGCCTCTGAGGCGGTATATAGGGGCAACTGAGGCGGTATATAGGGGCACTGAGGCAGACTATACGGGGCACGAGGCAGAATATAGGGGCACTGAGGCAGTATTATGAGGGGCCACCAGCAGGGAGATATCAGAGGGGCCACAGGCAGGATATGGGCGGCCACAGGCGCAGGCATTATAGGGACACGGCCAGGTGATATGGTGGCCACAGGCAGGGATCTAGTGTGGGCCACAGGCAGGGATATGGGGGCCACAAGTCAGTATATGGGGGGCACAGGCAACATATAGGGGGGCCACAGGTCATACATTATAGGTGCACAGCAGTATATCTTGGGGGCGCACAGGCAGGGATATGGGGCCACAGCAGTAATATGGGGTGCCAACAGGCCGTGATATGCGGGGCCACAGTCAGGCATTTAGGGGCACATGCAGTATATGTTGGGGGCCAAGGCGAAGTATATAGGGGCGCACAGGCAGTATATGGGGGCCATCAGGGCATGGATATTGGGGGTCCACATATCAGGCATTATAGGGGCAACAGGCAGTATATGGGGGCCACAGGCGAGGTATATAGGGGCACAGGCAGTATAATGGGCCACAGTCGAGCATTATAGGGCAAAGTGCCCGTATATGGGGGCACACAGGCAGTATATAGGGGGCACAGCGCAGTAATGGGGCCACGGCAGGCATTATAGGTGCCACAGGCAGGATATGGGGACCACAGGCAGGGCATAATGGGGCCACAGGCAGTTATATGGTGGGCCTACAGGCAGGTCATTAACAGGGCACCTGATGCAGGGATATGGGACCCACAGGCAGGCATTATAGGGGCACCGTGCCAGCATTTATAGGGCCACGTGCAAATTCATATAGGTCCACCAGGACAGGGATAATGGGGCCACAGGCCAGCATTATAGGGGCACAGGCGTAAGTATTACTAATTAGGTGGCACTGAGAGCAGGTAAACGCTTTTAAAAATAACAAACAATTCATACTCACCTTAACTGCCCCGGCGAGCGCGTCTCCTCCTTCCTGTCCATCTTTCAGCCGCGCGCTCCTCAGCAGATCTCACTCGAGGCGACGCACTATGACGGCGCAGGTGCGCTCGAGGAGAGGCAGCGTTCTGCGATGACATCACACAATCGCGAGCTGCCGGCTGAGGCGCATCTGGGGCGGCGGGTCCTCAGCGCTGTGAGGAAACCCCGCGGCCCCGCAGTGTCGGACCCTAAGCCGTTGCCGACACTGTCTGCAGAGCAGGGAGACGCTCGCTCTCGCTCCGCAGAACCCGCAGCTGCAATTGTGCGTCCAGCGGACCCACATGCAGCTGAAGGCCAAAGTCGGTGCTCCAAGCCCACGGCAGCGGCCTGGAGCCCGGAGAACTCGGGGCACAGGGAGTTTTATTTCTGGGGGGGGGGTGGGGGGGGGCGGGGCCTCGAGCCCCGAATAAAACACCAGCGTACGCCGCCTGGTGCATGGTAACTGGGGGGCCCCATTTCACTTTTGCACCAGGGCCCCGAGCTTTAAATTAGCCTCTGTCGAGTATAAGCCGACCTGAGATTTAAACCGAGGCACCTTCTTTTGCCCAAAAAAAAATGGGGAAACGTATTCATTGAGTATAGCCCAGGGTGGAAAAAAGTTTGGGTACTGGTAAATTTAAAAATAAAAATGGTACCAATAAAAAGACATAGGCAGGTTAGGCAATTTTAAAGTCCCCCATAGGCAAGTATAGGGAGTTTAAAGTACTCCATAGGCGTTTAGGAAGTATATGTCCTCCTAGGCAGGTTATAGGCAGGGATTTATCCACTGTTGCAGGTTTTAGGCAAGAATATGTCCCCCCAAAGGAGGTTTAAAGGGAGGTTAAACCTCCAAGGCAGGTTTTGGCAGGTAATGTCCCTAAATCAGGTTATATCCCCCACAGGGGTTTGGCGGTAAGTCCCCTAAATGCAGGTTTTGGGGTATATTCCTCCAAGGCGGTTTGGCAGGTAAAATGTCCCCCATATGAGGTTATAGGCAGGTATTGTCCTCCACAGGAGGTTTAGGCAGTTTTATGTCTTATAGGTAGGTTTAAAGGCAGGTAAATGTCCTTATGGTAGGTTATAGGAGGTATTTTGCCCTTTGGTGGGTATAGGAAAGGAGTGTTTTATAGGTAGGGTATTGGACAGGTATCTGTCCTTATAGGTAGGGGATAGGCGGTATATGTTCTTTTTTTGTGTTTGGGAGGTTATGACCTTTAGGTGGGTTTAGGTAGGTTTTAGGCGGGATATGTCCCCTTTAGGTAGGTTACAGGCAGGGTATGGGAGGTATTGTCCTTATGGTAGGTTATGGCGGGTTTTTGGCAGGTGTATGTCCTTATAATAGTTATAGGAAGGTTTAGGCAGGTTTGTCCCTTTTTTTTGTAGGAGATAGGCAGGGTATAGAGAGGTATATGTCCTTATAGGTAGGTTATAGGCAGGGTATAGGCAGGAGTATGTCGTTATAGGTAGGTTATAGGTAGGTATATGTCCTTACAGGCAGGGTATAGGCAGGTATATGTCCCCCATACTCAGGTTATAAAAAAAACTTTAAAAACAAATACAAACACTTACCTCACTCCTCACTGTCCAGTCTCCCGGGGGCTCTCCTCCGTTTTGGGGCACAGCAAGGGTGATATCATCGAGTATAAGCCGAGGAGGGATTTTTCAGCACATTTTTTTGTGCTGAAAAACTCGGCTTATACTCGAGTATATACGGTAACTCCCCACACTCAATCTCTGCTCTTCACAGAACCTTCTTCTTTGCTATTCTCTTGTTAGCCCCACACATAACCTTCTCCAAGATTTCTCCCGTGCTTCCCACACACTCTGAAACTCACTACCTCAACACATCAGACTCTCTACCATCTTTACAACTTTCAAAAATAACCTAAAAAAACACTTTTTCAGGGTAGCCTACAATTTATTACAACCCAGTTGCCACTCCACCATAATACATACATCTCTGTCCCTCACTTTCTGTCTACCCCTTTTGCATTGTAGATTGTAAGCTCTCACAAGCAGACCCTCTCTCCTTCTCTATCAGTTAATTATTTAGGGCCACATGTATGAAAATTGTCTACGTCTAACTCACTTTGTTCCCCAAAGCAACCAATCGGAACACCCCTTTCATTTCATAGAGTGCTCTGTTAAAATGAGAGGGGAGTTCTGATTGCTTGCTATGGGCAACAAGGTGAGTTTTAGACCTAGACAGTTTTCATACCTGTGGCCCTTAGGCCATGTTCACACGGGTTAAAATGGGCCATATTTCGGTCCGTAATTACGCATCGAAGTGCGCCAATTACGGCCGAAAACGGCCCATTCATTACGGTAATTCACAGTTCTCATAGAGAACTATGGATTACGTCTCCTCTCCCCGCCCGGCAAAGCCGCCAGGCGGGGAGATAATTGACCTGTCACTTTCTAGCGGTGTATACGCGCCACTAGCAGTGATTGTCTATGGGCCGGCGAAGTGCCGGCCCCTCGCTCACTCCCCCGCTCCCGCCCTGCCCCCGGCCACACGGCGTAATTGCGGGGCGTAATTATGTCCCGCAATTAAGCCGTGTGAACATGGCCTTAGTGTTGTTATAGTATTTGTCCTTGTGGCATGCATGAATGGGGCTGCACCAGATATCTGCCGTTTTTTCAGCCCGATATCAGGGGCAGCCCCGTTCACTTCATGTTTAAAGGGAGGCGGGGCGCAGTAGAACTGTAGCGAGGCTACATATTTATAGCTTCGCTACAGAATTTTAGGCACATTACTGCTGAAATGGAAAGTAGCCTACTTTACATGCTGTATTATATAGGTATGTGCCTATTTATATATATATATATATATATATATATGGTAAATGCTAACTAATACATTAAAATAGAGACACAAAGAATCACACATACAGTATATAACCTTTGTTTCCCATCCACTACAGTCCCCCCTTGAGACTTTGGACTCATTTTAATCTTTCCCTTGGGACCTTAACCCCACGAGACAAAGCTGTGTTGCAGTGTCCTCTCCTTTAGTCTATCTGCTTACTAAAGAAGGCTGGGCTCAATACTTTCCCCCAACTGTTTCCCTTATTTTCTGCATGTTTCTTTCTTTCGCGCAGCATTCCTTAACTACATTTATCCCTGCGGCGAGGGGATAGGGCGAACCATTCGCTAACGAAAACTGATTGAAATCATGAGATTACCACAATAGATAAAATTTTTGGATATTCTCTGTTTGTGGCTTGAAACATCTGGTTTATCTGGTGGTTCCCTTTTATTCCGGGAGACTCTGTTTACCATGCAGATTTGCACATAGGACTGTCCCAGCAGATGGAGACTCGCACATAGGACTGTCTCAGCAGATGGAGACTCGCACATAGGACTGTCTCAGCAGATGGAGACTCGCACATAGGACTGTCTCAGCAGATGGAGACTCGCACATAGGACTGTCTCAGCAGATGGAGACTCGCACATAGGACTGTCTCAGCAGATGGAGACTCGCACATAGGACTGTCTCAGCAGATGTAGACTTGCAGTCCGGCAGGTAAAGCCCAGTGGTTGCCTTGACATAAGTCATCTGGGGAACTGAAGTAATTAGCTTTACTTTCTCAATGATCAATAAATTCTTAATTTCTGATGAAAAGAAATTTCAGAATTAATAATCTTTTCTATTAAAACAAAAAAATAATTCAGCCGAACTCATATCCCACCAAGTACTTTTTTTAAAATTGAACAAAATAAAATGCAGATCCACTCTAAATACATACTTTATCTTTATGCTATGGTTTTTTTTACTTCTCATGTGAAATCAAAATCGTCATTTCCCCTTTTCTTTAAAAGCAGGTGTAATTGCCGGTTTGGGGTAACAGTGTTTTCGGTGAGAGGTTCAAAGCCCGTGGCCCCTTGTCCCTTGCCTTAAATCTCAGGGGCCCCCCCTTGGGTCCATGATCGATATACGATGGGGGCAAAGGCCCCTTTGGGAGGTTTTTTTTTCCCAATGGCTCTGATGTGTCATATTTTGACCCCCCACCAGTATATGGACTCCCCCGGACATATATGCCGCCTCTTTTCCTGAGGGTTTTCAATAGTTGGCTATGTTTTTAACGGGGTATTTGCGGGGCGTTAAAATTTCGCCCCGCAATTACCGTTGACCGGGGGGCGGGGCGGGACGGGGGCTGAGCAGGGGGCGGCACTTCGCCGGGGGATTTAGTGAATTTCAGGGGGCGTATTTGCGCCTAGTAATTCACTGTAATTATTTCCCCCCCCGGGGCTTGCCGGGGGGGGGAGGAGACGTAAAACCATAGTTCTCTTGGAACTGTGAATTCGAAGGGAAAGGGCGTTTTCGGCCCGTAAATTTTGCGCATTCGGGCTAATTCGGACCCCAAATACGTCCCAAAAAATTTGCCGTTGAACATGCTTAAGCGTTGAGGCATGCTTTCACCCGGTATTCCTGTTTTTAAAAAGGTTCAGTCTTTGCCAACCTCATCCTAGTAATAGGGGTTTTTTCCCCGTTTATCTTTCCTCTTTAAGGGAGTCTGTGGGCTAAACCCCTAGTCTTCCCTGTGTTCCAACCACAGCACCCAGTAATGCAAGAGGGCCCCAAAGTACTCCCTCCGTTACACACAAGTATATGCATGGGTTCTGACCAAGAGTTAAAGAAACATAACTACTCAACATTAGTAAACGCAGCATCTGCCTCATCTCCAGGGGCTGGAGCGATCTTGCAGTGTGAAGCGGGGGTCCAGTTGGGTTTCCTCCCACCGTGACAGATGTGGTTGTGGTCAGCAGGACTTGGTAGGGCCCCCTCAAACCTCGGCTCAGGGTTTTACACACAAACTTCTTTTCGTAGACCCAGTCTCCAAGCTGTAGCTTATGAGCAGAAACGTCTGTATCTGGAATGGAAAACTCTAGAATGCATTAGTGACAACTCTTTAACCACTGCAGTCACATAAGAGGTCATAGCATCGTTTTGTAGCTACAACTGCTGAGGGAAATATGCACCTAGCCTTGGGGCGCTGCCTGACTCTAGCCAAGCTATGGGCAGGCTGTCTGGCTAGGGCATGACGGTTTTTCTCTTGCCGCTTTAAGCATCCGTGCTTTCAGAGTCCCGTTCCATGTGCCCATTGCACTACAGCTGGGTATAGCGCCCGTGGCATGCAGGGTCGCCTCCCTACTCCATATAGCCCGTCTTCTTCGTTCTTCTTGTCTCCCTTCTTTTTCCAGCTTCCTTTTCTTCCAGTGGAGCTTGTTCCTGCTTCTTGGCCAGCAGTCTCCTTGCAGGTTGGGTGCAAGTTTCCTCTTACACCACTGACAGCTGATTTGCTTCCCCTTTCTCACCTCCTGCGGCCTGTTTGGTCAGCCAAGTGGTTTCGTCTTCTGTATTCAGCTTCCCATGTGCCTTGATTTTCAGTATAGCCACTGCAGCAGTGCATCCATCAGGACCTGAACGGCTTGTCCATGTTTCACTGGGGTTCCCGCAGCCATGAGAAATCCTTGTGCTTTCCAAATAGGTCCAAAGTCATGGGTGACCCCGAAAGCGTATCTTGAGTCTGTATATATGTTGGCCGTTTTGCTCTCTGCCAAACGTCATGCTGCCGTCTTGGGCTGCCCAAACCCTGTTGCTGTGAAAGTGCTTTCTGCTTGATTCACAAAATGGTGTTTTTTTTTTTATACCTTTGCAAATTAGTAGATAAGAAGTATCACATTTTACCCGGCTGTGAGGGTCTATTGGTCCTTATCTCCAGACCCCTCCTCACAGCCAGGAATGTTTGGACACAGGGTGTAACTTCGAAAAGGTGCCATCTTGGTTAACAACGATCTTAAAAATACTAAAGGCGGCTTTTTTTTTAAAAACACTTAAAGACAAAAGATATCCTAAGCTTACATATGTATTAATAGGTAGTGCCTATTTTATATATATATTAATATATATTATATAATATATATATATATTTATAATTTTAGTAAGCGTTCACTTTTTCGGCCGCCACTTGGCCGGCCTGGGGGAACTCTCGCTCTGGGATCGCCGTTTGGTAAAGGGAGCAAGTCGACAAAGGTTTCTTGAATTGGGCCCTCCGCCAACTTTATTCTTCAAAAAGAAAAACATATACGCAAAAAAAATAAATCCTAGGCCGTCCAGCCACTAATAAAGTAAGAAGTCCCCCTTGCGTGGTCTGGGTCTACACCCCGCCCCCAAAAAAGTACCCACTGACAGGATAGCCTTGGGCCCGGCTTTTCAACTAGGGGGGGAAAAATCAGGATATTCCTGGAAAAAGCCTGCAAAAATGTCCCCCACTGCTGGACACGCTCCCCCCTTTGTGCACTGAAGACCAGACTACTTAACAGACTTCTCAGTTGGACCAGCAGCTGAGCCACTCTCCTAATTACCACCTGAGTAATTAACTCCTGGTTACCCTTGCCAGACTGCTGACCTTCCTCACTGACAGGCAGCAACTTGGTAACCCATACGTTGGAACTCAGCTGCTGCAGAACCTCTAGTGGCGGAGAAATGCGATCTTCTAAGGTCGCACCGCCACATACCCCTCCCCTTTGAAAAAGGCCGTAGGCCTTTTCACCTTGCACAACCCTTCCTCCAGGGTCAAAGCACCTCTTCTGGGGTAACCATCCTTGCAAGACACTCTGCAGCTGGTTTACTTTGAGGGACACAGTACTTTCCACAGAGAGGGTACAGGAGTTATCCACCAACCACCTACTTATCCTCTTTTCCCCACTACCTGTGACTTGCTGCTCATCCCAGTTAGCACCTATGTTGTAACCGGTTGCTAAGGACAACGCCTCACTAACCAGGATTATGCTATCCTCTTGTTCCTGAGCCCTGGCTGATCTATCACTGTTGGTTCTTTCTGAACCTCTACCTGTTGCCCCGGGTAACCTCTCTCCTACATCCTCAGATGCTAAGACCAGGGAGTCCATACCCCGATCTACCGCAGGTTCCCAGCCCTCACTCAGGCTATATTGGGCAACCGCCAGGTCCCAATCCTTTCCTTCTCCCAACCCAACAGAGCTGGAGCTTGTCTTTGCACTAACGTACAACTCAGCGACTATCCTAGGAGTATCTCTACCACTCACTACTGGTAATAGCGCCTTCCTTTCCGCTGCCTGACTGTTCTCTACTATAGACCCATCAGGGCACTCACCATAGTCCTGAGAAGTTCCCATACACTTTTCCTCACTGATCATCTCCATGTCTTGTAGTTCTGAGTCTGCAGGACCACTCTGCGGCCTAGACTCCTCTCCACTACAAGACCCTTGGTCCTCACCTACCATCACATGGGGACTGCCCCCAGTCCATGTATTTGCCCCCATTTTCCCATCTCACAGGTGTTTTTTTCCCCTGCGCGGGTTCGTACCTTTCGTAAAAAAAGGGCCCCACGTGCTTGCCCCCCCTAAACCCTGAGGTGCATCCTCTGTCCCAAAAAATCTTCTTTTCGCTGGGTTTCCCCCCTTCAGGCGGGGGACAGAATCCCTTTTAGGACCCGTTCCATTTCCGTACTGATCATCCCCAGCAGTGTCCAAGTTTCCCTTGTGGGAATTCACCTCCCCCTCCCATAGGGAACCTGGTCTTCCTTACTATTTCCCTAAATCTTCCTGCTTATCTGTCTTTCACTTGTGCTTGAGCCCCTACTTCCTCTGTGTTCAAGAGCCCCCAATGGGGGGGTTTGTTCCTCAACATCTCCTGTACCTGTTCCTAGGAGAACTCTCGTGTCCATTAAGCCATCCTGCCCCCTTCTTATAAGGCCCCTTGGTCCCTTAGAGTCAACCTGGACTCTTGTCATGGTTCAACCCTTCCCCCTCTTGGAGTTGCTATGTCTAGGGTGCTTTTGGGGAAATATGTTTATCATCGGACCCTTTTAAAACAACCTACAGCAGGGCAACCACATTTTTTTCTACCCTTTCCCTGTCATGCCCCATGTTTTGCAGGGTGAGCTTTGAAACACATTCCCCTTCGGGTCGCTAGGGGCAAAAACATTGGTTGCTACTAAAGACTTGTTTTCAAAAGACATAAAACATTTTTTCGTCATGGCTACACTTCCAGGACTCATAATTCTGCATTTAAACTGGGACCCACTACCCTTGGGGGGAATGAACTACCCTCTCTTTGCTATGTGAGTTCCACTGGGCATTTCCCTGACTTACCGGGTCTCCCTATGGACAAAAACCCACGGATTCATTATTTGCATCACGTGCGGTGTCAACACTACCACTAGGGGCATATATGGCTAGTTTGCCCCACTGCGGGGGACTGTCATTTCCAAAAAAGCTGTTACTCTTTACACAAAACTTCATTATTGTCCAGGACCTTTTTCCTGGGCACTTCTTATTAGTTTTCTAACTGCTTCTGCGTCATGTGCTGGGATTTTCCCCCTTCACATTCCCTGGGGCAAGCAGACGTCTGCGCAACGGCCCTTTTCGACGAGCATTTTTCACAAAATCACATTTTCAAAGACGACTCATCATGCAATACTTGACCTCAGATTTGCCCAACCCTCCCCAACACCCGGCAATGTACCTGGAGTTTCTGGCCGGCGGCACCTTGGCCCTCGGCAAGTCCTCACACAATTTGTGCTTTAACAGTGTCACTAAGTGTTTTTTAAACGGGAAAACGTCTTCCCCATTTAGCGGGTCTCATTTTTTGGGAAAATGTCCTGGACCTTCTGGCACATTTGGTGCAGTCCTCTCAGCAGGGTTTGGATTCCCCCCTGGAACCCCGGGTCGGGGGCTGTGACCCCTCGGGCCCCCTGGTGGGGGAAAACAGTCAAACACCCCCGCCCCTGTTGCCCCCCTACAGGGACTCCCCTCTGGACGGTGGCACGGTCCCTTCGAATAAGTTGGTTGCCCTTGGAAAAGCGCGGCATGTCAGTTTAGGGATCCATTTCATCGGGGCGTACTTTTATACATCCTTTTGGCATTAGTGCTAATCAAGGGGGTTTCGCCCCCCCGTTCTTAGGGACTTTAACAGGGGACATTCTGGCTTTCCCTTTTAGGCGTGGCACAAAGTCTCTGCAGGGGGCACTTTCCCGGACAGGGCCCCTTCCCCCATTGGGCCACCTCGGGCCCCCACAATGCCAGAAAAGGGAAAGCTCTGCCAAGATGGTCCGGGCCGCGCCCTACATTTCCCAAGCACATGATCAACAGCCCCAAGACAGGTCTCAAAATATACCCGCCTTTTTCCCAAATTTTGGTTGAGCCTTTGAAAAGGGTATTAGTTTGGGGGGGTTCTGGGACTTTTTCCTCCCAGTCCAGAACAACCCTTTTAGTGGGTCCCCCCCATCGCATCCCCTCAGTTTTTTTTTTCGTCCCCCAAGGGTTTCCGGCCCCTTTCTGTTAGATTTGGGGTTTCTCTGGGAACACCCGAATCCGGCTCTTTTGATTGCCTTTGCCCGCTGGGCCTTTTAGCATCCAAAATTTGTCCAGCAACAGCCAAAAGTCACACCCCTCCAGGTTTTGGGTTTTTACAGCCATACTGCTTTCCAAGCTGAGAAAAGAAATTCAGGGCACCAGTCCCTCCCGCAAACACACGTCCCCGTTGGGTGCCTTTATTTTGCGCAATCCATGAACTTGAGGATCAACCAAAGTCTTTTTAAAGCAAGTCACTTTTTGAAGCAGTAATGGTTTGGTTTCTGGCCTTTAACTTAACCACTGACCCCAACACTGTGCAAATTTTACCGTCCCCTGGGTTTAGCACTCTTGTGCCCCTTCAATTTTGCCAAAGCACCCAAATTTTTGCGCCACGCGCACTTCGTTACTGTGTCATCCTGAGGCCGAGTGCCCCTTGATAACCTTCCCATATGTAACGTTCACTCGTGTTGGCCGCCCTCTTTGGGGCCGGGCCGGGGGGGCACTTTTCCTCGGGACGCCGCTTTGGGAAACAGAACACAAGTCGACACAGGTTTTTTTGAAACTGGCCTCCACCGCTTTTTTTCTTCAAACCCCCAAAACATGTACAGCAAACAAAAAAAATCCCGGCCGTCCAGCCCTAACTAAAACAACGGAGTCCCCTCTAGCATGGTGGGTCTACTACCCGCCCCCACAAAAACTACTCACAGTACAATAGTCCTTGGGCCGGGTTCTCTCAAGCCCAGGAGGGAAAAAATTCGGGTTTTTCCTGGCCAAAAGCCGCCACGTCCTCACTGACTGTGAGCCCCCCCCCCCTTTGTGCACAAAACCAAAAAACTTAACAATTCTCGTTGGACCCGCAGCTTGGCCCCTCTCCAATTTCCACCCGGTAATTAACTCCTGGTATCCTTTCCAACTGCTGACCTTCCCACTGACAGGCAGCAATTGGTAACCCCTACGTTTGGGAACCCCCTTGCAGAACCTCTGTGGGCGAAAAGCGATCTTCTAAGGTCGCACCGCCACAATTATATATATTAAAAACCACTAAACCCCGCTAGAAAGGTAACTTTTTAAAAATGTTTACCGAGCTAGAATGGGTTTTAAGAACCTAGAATACCCCCTGTAGAGGCGATTTTAGCCTACTATTGTGCCATGAAATTTGGTGTGTAACGCAAATTTTACAGCCATTATGTATCAAGCTTTGGCTTTTACCTCCCCCGGAATTTTAAGGGGCCCCCCAAAAAAATAATAATAATTTGTAAATGTTGGTGACATTTTTTACTAAATAATACTTATCTCTGAAACGTGCATGAAAGCAATGTTGTTAGGGATATGTGCAAACCTTGGGTTTGAAGACAATAAGAAAGACTTTTTTTGTTTAGAGTGATAGGAAACTATTCTTTGTAGAACAGTCTTTTTGTATATTTAGGTAGTCCTATGCAAAAATTACATATAAATTCTTGCCCTTCTCTAGCTTTGATAGTGAAGAGATAAAACTCCTTAATGGCAATGTAGACTAACCTCTATTTACTGCAGCTGCTGCAAGTAATGCTAATCTATATGAAGTCTCATTACAAATAGCTAATGACATAATTATTGTTTTTATTGTTCTCTGAACAAGGCTAAATAAAGCTTAGACTACACTGATAGGGCATTAACAAGAGTAATACATTTAAGGATAATGGGTTAATCTTTTGCTACAATGGGAGGTTTACAGCTTTCTTCACAATCATCAGGTCCTGTTGATAACACTTATACCTCTCAGACCAGTGTCCGAATGAGGTGCCTAGAGTTGAAATTAATTCTGGGGGCCCACCTGCAGAGTTGATTCTGGGGGCCCACCCTAAAGATACTCTACATGCCTCTTATACTCTGCCTCTTGCTTTTTGTCTCTTTTTTCTACTTTTCTGCCTCTCCCAAGGAGGTATATGTAGTTTAAAAAAAATTCAAAGTCTACTACGCTCAGGGGCAAATAGGGGGTTTCCACTGTTTCCCTGTGGGCCAGTCCAAGATTGTATCAGGCCCTTAGTGGAGTACAAGCAATCCTCACTTCTGTGTTATCAGAGCTCACAAAAGGGAAGTCAGAGAGACAAACCAGAAGGTAATGTACATAAATGAACTTTATCCCTTCACGCATTTAGACATACCCGTAGGGTGTATGGAGGTGGCCCACATGCTGAGTCTGCTCCATATGCGGTGGATGGCTGTTAATTACTGCCGGCAACTAACAGCAGAGATTTTTACTGTTTAACACTTTAGATGCTGTGGAATTCACATCTGCAGTGTCTAAATGAATGAGGAACTGCTGAGCAATGTTTATCTCCCCAATCAGTCCCAACGTAATTATGGAGTGACGATTAGTTGCAACGGCAGCTGGAAGTCTCATGTAGGCTTCCATAGCTGCCATGTTGGTACACCTATTAAACCCTGTCAAGGGCAGGGTATATTAAGCAATGAATGAAAATCCTATATATGACAGTACAATACTACTGCAGTATATAGGAGAAGTGATCACATCCCCTAGTAGTCGAGTACTCTAGAGGGACTAATTGTTATAAGTAAAAAACATAAAAATGTTTACAAAATTAAAAGGAAATAATAAATTTTAAATATTCTAATCACTTCCCTCTTGCTATTTTACAAATATAAAAAATGGAAAAAGTAAAAAAGTTACACAAAATTAGTATTGCCGCATTTGTAAAAGTCTTTTCTATTAAAATATAACATACAATAATTTACCCTGTATGGTGCATACCATAGAAGAATGTTTTTCATTTTTTTGGGTCATTTCATGTCCCCAACAAATTGGAATGAAAAGTAATCAAAAAGCTGCATGTCTCCCAACATGATATTCCGAAAAACTACACTTCAGCCTGCAAGAAATGAGCCCTCAATCAACTCCGTAGACCGAAAAACCAAAACGCAGAAAATGGCATATCAGCAAAAATTTAAAAAATATTTTATAATTTTTTTTAAAGTACTAAAACATAACAAAATCTCTACAAATTCGGTATCACCGGAATTGTACCAACCTACAAAAGGCACATAAGATATCAATTATTATGAAGAGTGAGCTCCATAAAAACTAAGCCCCCACAAAAATTGCACAATTGCATTTTATTCATATTCCACACCTCATAGAATTTTGGGGTTTCTCAGTATGTTATACGTTATGGTCATTGGCACAAATAAAACGTACATACAGCCCTGCAAATAACAAGCTCTCATATGGTTACATTGATGGAAAAATAAAAAAGTTATTGCGTGGAAAAGAAGTGAAAACCAAAAATCCAAAAATGTCTGCGACCTTGAGAGGTTGTAAAATTATATGAAAAAAATTAACCACCCAATTTATTCCTTTATGAAATATATATTACAGGTAAGGGTTATATTGCTTGTTATGAGAATAAACAATTATGGTAGTGTCCCTTTAACGGAAAATTTCCATCATTTAACTGAAGCCATAAAAGCAAAGAGATCTGATGTGCAGTACATGCATGTTCTCTGCTTTGATTACTATCAGGTACATATTTTGCTTTCCATTGTACCTGATAATAATCACAGTTCTGTCACAACACTAAAACACTTTGGAAAACTGAAGAAGCATTGCAAGCACACGCTAATCTGAAATCACTTAACTTGAAATTCTCATGTCCCCTAGGGCGTGAGGAAAATAGTATAAACACTTTGCTGGCAGCGTAGAATTTGTTGCCTTCTTTTCGCTGCTGGCAGAATTATTTAATTGTTTACAAATATGCTGCATAAAAACAAAAACATTCTATTCCGAACATTTAGAGGGGATTCTGGGAAATTGACCTTGGTGTCCATGAGTTATGAAGAATACATTGGGAAGCATATTAAAAAGCCATTTTGTATATTAGTTGCACAGGCATGCAATTTACACTTGGTGGTCTCTCAATAAATTTACAGTTTGACATCTTAATTATAGCAAGCGCGATCTTTTTTGGTAAAAGAAAGTGACTGTGAAACTTTTATTCTCTTTATTACTGAACAAAATCAGATAATGTCATAGTATTTGAATACCTAAAAGATCACACACAACCAGTTACAAAAAGTCAACCATTTATGCAGCAAAAATATAAAATAATTGCCAAGCTTAGACTAGCCCACTAGGAAGCAGAGGCGGGGCTGGGCCAAGGAATTTTGGTGCATGAGGAAAAGAGGGAAAAGAGTGTCCCCCCACGGAAAATTCTAATCTTTGACCTCGACCTGGCTCATGGTGTCTTCCAGGGATGAGCAACTCGAATCTGACAAAGTGGAATTCGTTTAGAATTTCAGGAAGAATTTGATTCTAAACTAAACCGGATTTTTCTGGCGATTCGTGGTAACGAATTGTCTATTTTTTTAAAATGGCCGCGAGTACATGGTGTGACATGGGGCAAAGAACTATGGGAGAAATAAAGGAACGCCCTCAATACAATGACATGCAGACATGCAGCCAATCAGCAGCCAGTCAGCTTCTGTGATGTCACAGCCCTATAAATAGCGCAGCCATTTTACCTTCTGCCACGTGCAACTGTGTTTCTTATGTACACGGATCTCTCTGCAGCAGCACTATATTGCACTCTGTGCCAAATACTTCCGATTTTATAGTTACTGAGGTGAAATACCTTTCAACTACACAGTGTGTATCATATACACAGATGTTCCTGAACTAGTGTTTTTTATTTTGGAATATTGCTCTCTGTGGCGAAGAGTTACTTTTCTCACTTATTGTGGTGAACTAGCTTTAAAATACAGTGTTTATATTTCTCACATACACACATCTCCATTACAACAAGTTCAATCTTTTGGGATATTTCTCTCTGTGCCAAAGAATTACTTTTCTCACTTATTGTGGGGAACTATCTTTGAAATGCAGTGTGTGTATTTCTCACATACACACATCTCCATTACAGACAGGTTATTATTTTAGGATATTGTTCTCTGCGCCAAAGAGTTACTTTCTTTTTTTTGAAGTAGTTGATGAGCAGCTTTCTTCACCCGCCTAGCGAGGAAGGTATTCACCAGCAGCAGCATTAGCATTTGCATCTGGAGCAGACCCTGAAGCAGCAGGGGGTGTCCTACTTGGACAGCACCCTGCCTTCCCACATTGAAGATCCGCTGGACTACTGGGCAGCCAAACTGGATTTGTGGCTACAACTTGCCGAGTTTTCACTGGAGAAGCTGTCCTACCCGGCCAGTAGTGTGGCATCAGAGCGGGTGGCCCCCTAGTTAACCCAAGGAGAACTCGCTTGTCCACCTGAAATGTGGAGAGACTCACCTTTGTCAAGATGAATCAGGTGTGGATCAGCCAGGATTTCCACATACCAATGCCTGATGCATCAGATTAGATCAGCCATGCTGCGCAACCAAACTTTGACAAATGAGTCTGGATTCTTCTGGCTACCTGCCTCAGCTACTATTCTGATGCTGCCACCCACTTGATGCCACACATCTGCTGCTAGCTGCTCCTTCTATCACCCACCATCAATACCAGGGACTGGTATTTCCACCCACCTCCCCACTTATCACTGGGCCATTATGTAGCCTTCTGATTCTGCTGCCACCTCACCACTCAGGTCTCTTCATGCTGCTGCTGCTGTCACCTCCAAGCTATGTCACCATGTCACTCTCTGGCTTGATGCTGCTGCTGCCACCACCTCCTCATTATGTCATCTAGCTGCCTACACCTCAAAATTATGTCATTGCGCCAGTCTCCGGTCTGATGCTGTTGCTGCCGCCACCTCCACACTATGTCATTGTGCCGCTCTGTGGCAACACACATGCTGCTGCCACCTCCACTCTCTGTCATTTTGCCACTCTGTGGCCTACACATGCTGCTGCCACCTATGCAATCTGTCATTGTGCCACTCTTTGGCCTCCTCATGCTGTTGCCACCTCCACAATCTGTAATTGTTCCACTCTGTGGCCTACTCATTCTGGTGCCACCTCTAAAATATGTCATTGTGCCACTCTGTGGCCTACTCATGCTGCCGCCACCTCCAAACTAAGTAATTGTGCCACTCTGTGGACTACTCATGTTGCCATCACTTCCACACTCGGTCCACAATCTGTCATTGTGCCACTCTGTGGCCTACTCATGTTGCCACCACCTCCACACTCTGTCATTGTGCCACTCTGTGGCCTACCCATGCTGTTGCCACCTCCACAATCTGTCATTGTGCCACTCTGTGGCCTACTCATTCTGGTGCCACCTCTAAAATATGTCATTGTGCCACTCTGTGGCCTGTACATGCCACTGCCGCCTCCACAATTAGTCATTGTGACACTCTGTGGCCTATTCATGCTGTTGCCACCTCCACAATCTGTCCTTGTGCCACTCTGTGGCCTACTCATGCTGCTGCCAACTGACCACTCTCTCACTCAACCACCCTGTGGTTTCTTAATGCTGTTTCCACCCTCCTCCACTCTATGATGTTGCCACTATGTTTGGTTTTCCTCTTCTTTTAATCTGTCAGAAGGAATGAAAAGCACAAACTCAACTTATTGAGTCTTTGGAGAAGCCATAAGGCCAGTATGACATGGTCTTATGTTTGCATCAGGATTGTCTGATTATTAGGTAGCCAAAAGCAGGAGTGGGTACAAAACACAGAAGACATGCAAATATTCCATTTACTTGTCATCTCTGTTTTGGATCAACTCCTGTTTCTTTTTGGCTTTAGCAATACTGATAGATTATTGACCAACTGAAAGCGGAGTAGCTGTAAGGCCAGTATGACATGGTCCTTTGTTTGCATCTCCATGTATCAGCATTTAACACAACAGATTCTGTCATAATCTGTGGAATCATCTGATGACGGTGTAAAAAGAGTGCGCTCTTTGACGCTATAGTGGGATCTTAGCCCTCAGTTCTGTTCTTTCTAGCTGGCGCTGACATTATCCTGTCAGGCTGAGTTCACACTTCAGTACTTTTTTTAGTTTTGACCCTGTAACTGCCCAGATAAGGGACTTGTGAAGTGATTCTAAGAGCGGCGCCTGTCATCTGCGTGTCATACTAAATCACAGCATTGTTTCAATACCAAACCACGCTCCCACTGCATGGCACAATGTTCTACAACACCATAAGACTCTCTGCAGCCAGGAAATAGCTGTTTTTTAATGTGATTTGTCACAAATAAATCGGAACAAAAATATTTTTTAGGAAAGATGTGCCGAATCGGCCGAATTTAATTTTTGAAATATTCGCTCATCTCTAGTACATGCTGCTGTAGCCTCCCAATCTAGATGGAATGGGAAAAATAAAACAGTTGCACCAGTTTTTAAAAATGTATGGAGTGAATCTGGCTCATGATCATGCTCATACCTCCTTGTTTCCCCTTCATGACAGGCATGAGATGGCGCCCTAGACGGTCACCTATCTGGTCCCACCCATTGTCCTGGTCCTGCTATGATCCCCGGGTTCAGATAGAAATTCTCATGGGGACCTGGCTAAAACTCTTAGCACGCTTAGATTCTGGCAGAAATGCTCATGGGGACCTGGCTGAAATTCTTAGTACTCTTAGATTCTGACAGAAATCTTCCTGGGACCTTAGTAAGATGCTAAGCCCCTCCAGTTCCCGGCAGAAACGCTCATAGGGTCTTGGTTGAAATGCTTAACACCCCAGGATTCTGGCAGAAATGCTCATAGGGACTCGACTAAAATGCTAAGCACCCTTTGGTCCCCGCAGAAATGCTCATGTGGATTTGGCAGAAATGCTTAGATCCCCAAGGACTTGGTACAAATTCTCATGGAGCCCTGGACAGAAAACATCCCTAAACATCCCTAGGCCCTGGCAGAAATGTCAAAGGGTCCCGACTGAAATGCAATGGGGCTTTAACAAGGCATTTCTGAAGCCCTATGCAAATAGTGGAATTGACATCCCATCCCCACAGTAAATTCAAATGCCTGGCTCTTACATAGCTCATGGTGGCTGTGGCTGTGCCCTCCCCAGCGAGGTAAAATGGGAAAAAACAGAATTGTGCCTTAAGGTTCAGTTTTAATAGAGTGTAACTAACAGCCCGTACCCCCTGCGTGTGGAGTTGGCTTAGCTCATGATCCTGCTCCATACATCCTTGCTTCCCCTTCCTGACAGGCATTATGCTTACCCATTTTCCTGGGAGTCCTGGTGGGCCCATGGACATGGTGTTCTCATGGGCATGTCAGGTCTGGGACTTGTTTTTAGGTAGAAAGGGAGAGAAAGGGAGACAGAAAGCAAGAGGCAGCATATAAGAGTCCAAGCAAAAAAAGCACTTAAGCCAGCTCACCACTCCTGTGATCCAGGCTGCACAGCTGCACTCTGGGAAGCAACAGTCCTGAGAAAGCACCAAGTAGAAAGATGGCCAGCAACTCAGGTAGAAATACAAATAGTACGTCTTTATTATTAAAAGCAAGTGGGGACATGAAAGCCAAACATGGTGGCTACTGACGTGTTTCAGGTTTCACATAACCCTTAGTCGTAGCCAATATAAGAGTCATCTGCAGTATTGTACAATAGCTGTAGTATTGACCCCAAGAATCAACTCCACTGATGGGCTCCAGGCACTTCAGTCCAACACTGATAATTACTCTCCAGGACTATTAGGGCATGTCCACACGGCACGGGTTTTCGGCCGGTTTTTCAGGCGGTTTGCAGTTTTTCAGACCGCCTGAAAAACCTGCCGAAAATGAGCACAATTGTGCTCTATGGAAAACCCGTGTAGCAGTCCCCACTGCACGGGTTTTCCCGGCGACAAAACATTGAACATACACAATCTTCCGTCTTCCGGACGGAACATGTGCATGTCAATGGGAGGGGAGAGGGCTGTTCTCCGCTCATCGCGGAGAAAAGCCATCCCCCCCGCGGCCGTGGGGACTGCCGCAAAACAGGCAAACCGGCCGGTATTTGTCCACTGCCGTGTGAACGGCCCCTTAGGACCTTTCTGATAATGCTTTGTATATGCTAAAATTCCTAAAAAAAAAACAGGGGTGCTTTTTTGATTAAGATCACCCATGCAATGCTCTTCTCTTCAAGAAACCTGTGGTTAAGGTTTAAGCTTTTTGAAATGTAATAATCTTTTTTTTTTGCTTGCAATGGTTCATAAATGTCCATATTACAATGTGAAATATGTGTTACGCTGACAATATATGGCAAGGGGAAAGGGCTGGAAACTGAAAGATAATGAAATGTGCTGACAAGCAGGAGAACCAGAAAAGTACAGGATTAAATATGTCAAAAGGGTTTTCAAATTTTGCCAAGCTATATCACAGCATATAATATAATATAAAGACATTGAACATAGACCAATGCTGTCCCAGCAGCAGTAGAAGCAGAGATAGAGGATTGCTGAGAAACTTGGAGCCTTGCACACAGCAGACTGGATGGCTTGTAATAATCAAAAGCTTTCTGCTCCCTCTGAGGACCCTCACTACAATCGATTTCTACAGTCCTCAGCCTCATGCAGGTCCTGCTTTCCCTTACTCCATTGTCTGTATGGGAATAATTTACTGCAACCAGAGCTTCTTTGGCTGTTGTAACTTGCTTTCTGTTGGCCAGCCTACAAACAACTTATATGGCCCTTAATTATACAATGAAAAATGTGTTGTTCTGTAAATCAATATACACCCTTAAAAAGGTATCACCCAAAATAACTCCACCCCTTTGAAGGATCTGCTGCTAGTATCTGGGTGCCAGATACCACAGGTCACCTTAAGGGCGCGTCCCCACTGCACAGGACATGTGTCCTGTTTTGTGGCCGTCCCCACGGCCACGGGGGGGGGGGGGGGGGCGTTTTCTCCGCAATGAGCGGAGTAATGCCCTCCCCCACCACATTGACATGCACAGATTCCGTCCGAAAACCAGATGGAAGAATGTGCATGTTCAATGTTTTGCGACCGGACCGCGGGCGGAAAAACCGCCCGACAGAAAACCTGTGCAATAGGCACTGCTGCACGGGTTTTCCATAGAGCACCATTGTGCTTGTTTTCGGACGGTTTTTCAGGCGGTCTGAAAAAAACCAGTCGAAAACCCGTGCCGTGGGGACATGCCCTAAGTCATGTACATGTAAATTTCATGCTTTGATAGGACAGAGCTGTCTTGTTGGAATAAATTAATTCTATACAACATTATCCAGATTGTTTTCATGTTTTGTCTATTTGGCAATATTTACTTGTATAGTATATTACAACATTATTTATTAGTAGAGTATAGAGCACTATTACTATTATATATTTTTTGTATTGTCTATTACATTTATTTCTCTGCTCCATTATAAGGGCTTTGAATGCAATTAGCAGTGCCACACGCTAGTTATAACTTGTGTGAGGGTACGTAACAGAAGCAACAGGGATCTTTCAAAAAATTATTGAACTGTTAACTGCAGAACTGATAAAGGATAAGCAGTTAATAGGGCTTAGCCCCCAGTATTTTTGGGCAACATGTCCGAAAATTGGCGTCGCCACGGCAGATTTCAACTGTTAATCAGTGTGCCTGAAAGTACGATACTTTCAAAAATTTGGCGTCTGATATACCTTGCATAGTAAACTTAATGTGCCTAAAAAGGTGCATTGCGCAATCACGTATCTGAGTTAGTGTATGTAATGCACCTTTCGAGGCGCATTGTGTAACAGAGCTGTATAACGTATTATTACTGGTGTATGTAATGCACCACGATTGGCACATTGCATTATGGAGGCGCACAGCGTATCATCGCTAATATATTAATTGTGCCTTTTTAGGCACATTGCAGTGTGTCCTCTCCGGCATATAGTGCGCCTAGTTTTGGTATATTACAGTTCATTTATATCGAGAATATGGCGTCAGGAGTATTTTGGTGCAAAAAAAAGCAAAAAAAATGGCGCTTTGTGTCTCCCTAAATTACATGGAGCATGGAGGTACTTCCAATATAGTCTTTGGTGGCAAGCCTGTGAAACAGGAGTCTTTCTCTTCCTCCACATAATCTCTCTCTCCTCCAGTGCCGGTTTCCCTCAGCTTTCTCTCTTGGGCTCTGTCTTGACTCAACTTCTCTCAGTCTCTTTCTGGCAGGGGGACAGAGCTCTTTTTCTCTAAACTGGCTCTGACTGCTCCCCGCACCAACTGACTCCTCCTCCAGGGTTTTACTCTACCTATTTCTCCTAGTGTCTTGGTGCCGCCTACTGTCTGATAAGAAAATTGCCAGCTCCATACAAATAATTAATCCAACTATTTCAACTATGTACAGTAAATAAAAATAATTCTGTTCTATACTCAAATAATTTCATATTATACTGTTTGCACAAAAAGCAGTGAAAGCAGGATTCTGCCAAGGTGAGGATTTCATGGCTATGATAAGGTGCATGCATGTGTAGACCAAGGTATACTTGGACAAGCACACATGTATCCATGCCCACAAACCACCTTGTTAAACTCCTGCCAATAACCCAGTTTGTGACTTTAGCTTGTAGTGCTATTATTTATAAGTACAGTATATGATGGAATTATTTATAGGTAGAGTACTTGGTGACATTTTTTATAAGTACAGTTTACAGATGCATTTTTGTGTGCACATCATGTGTGGTACACACTGTATGACACTTTTAATTTTTGTAGTGTATACATTCCAAACATCACATTTTGCTTTCATTTATCAATCACGTGGGATTCACCAACATTTTAAATATCTATGCAATGTTGAAGAAACACAGTGCTTCAAGGAGGATTGAGAACTGCATTAGTTATGTCAATGATAGAATTCACAATTAAAACCAAACATGCAATGTTTTCACATAGATGAACAGTGGGCCCTATGTAACCCTATCCAATGGTGTAAGTATATGCTAAGGTCCTTTGACATACCACAATTAAAACCATCCTTAGTAATTGTCATAAATATTTCACCTAAAAATACTCCTCATCATATTCTTTTGGCTTTTCTTATGCCAGATATCTGTTAAAAAATGTGTCCAGAGATACGAGATACTATTTTAACACTGATTCTAATCATGTTAGGTTTGTAAATAACTACAATTGGTTGTTTATTGATGGTGAGTGCTGTAGTTATTATAACTTATATAGATTTGTAGAGCTGTATCTTTGAAGAACAAGTTCCTAGTTATAGGGTTTTACATAATACTTGCCAAATGTCTCCATGTGACTTATACTTGATAAAGCTGCTCATAAACAATGGAGATTGTAAATGCAGGGCGTACAATATGATTGTATTGTATGCGCGGGGAGATAATTCACATGTCTATGTCAATGCATGTCTATAGGGCTGGTGGGCTGCCGACCCCCCGCGTCGCAGGAGTACATGCCAATCAGCGCGACTCCTGAAGACCCGGGCAATTGAGCCAATTAAGACGTGTGAACATACCCTAGTTGTGCTATGACTCAAATTTTAGTCAAAGTGAAATATGACCCAAACTGGGCATTTAGGATTGGGTTTGCATGAATTGATTTTTGGTGAAAACAAAAACATGCCTGACCACAGCTTTGGGTTAAGGTTGTGGTTTTGGTCAAGATTAAGGCTAATTTTAGAGTTAGGTTCAGAGTGAAAAATTTGGAGTTTGGAACATTCTGACTACAATTTTTTTCACAAGTTTGTTCAAACCAGCTTCAAACTTAACAGGGACAGATTTAGACAACACTGAAGATTAATATTTTTAATAATAATAATAATAATAATAATAATAATAATAATAGTACTAATAATAACATAGCACTCTTAATACCCGAACAAAAGTTTCTCTTTATAAGGCTTATTTGCATGTTCTTTTTCCAGGGAACAAATCCTGAACCTCTCTATCTGTACTTATTGTTCTAGTGAGATGGCTTCACATTGCTGACCAGTACAATCTGCCCTTTTACTTCAAGTAGTCCAAATATCTCCCTGTCCTCATTTATTGTTCTACAGCGGCCATTTCTGCGGCTGTTCACATTGCTGATCAGAACAATCTGTCCTTTTACTTCTTTGTATCAAGCAGAGAGAAGCAGTTTAATCTGCAGGTGAATATTTGTCACAGCAAAACACTGTAAAATGGTGCCATAAGCAGGAACTTAATAAAGATAGTTCAAATACTTTACTGAAAATATCGAAAAATTCCCTGTTCATTGTGTTTGCACGGATATGGAAATTAAATTTGTTTTCTCAGGCATGGTCTTATCTGACACAAAAATGAAAAGTACATAAAAGTACAGTTTGTCAGCAAAATACACACATTAGAGAAAGAATAGTCTGCAAATCCCGACATTTTAATAAAGAAGCATTCTAGCAATCGTGCTATTACTCATTTATATCCCTTCTTCATATGCTCAAGCTTGCAGTTTTCTGTATGGTCACAGCATATACCATTGTGAACTTCCAATTTATAAATCTGTCCCACCATGGCCTAAGCTTAACTGATATGACTTTGAGTACCTGACAATATAGGAAATACTAATGAAGGTAATATTATTGTATGTCAGCAGGATCCATGATGTAACCTCCTGGATATGGTTCATTTAAGGCGGATTCGACAAATGTAGCCCCAAGTGGTTGAGCTATAGGAAACCCATAAGCCACGTAGGAAAACAACAAGATCCAGCGGACTTCAAAACTTCATTTCTCTACTGCTTTATTTCGTTATTTCATAGCAGGGGGTACACTGACACTCCAACGCGTTTCGGGCAAGTGCAAGCCCTTGATCACGGAAAGTGCAACCTGTGGAATTTCCGTGATCAAGGGCTTGCACTTGCCCGAAACGCGTTGGAGTGTCAGTGTACCCCCTGCTATGAAATAACGAAATAAAGCAGTAGAGAAATGAAGTTTTGAAGTCCGCTGGATCTTGTTGTTTTCCTTGTTGTTGGGCTCTTGCCGTGAGCCAAGGATACCGGGCGTTGACGGATAACTTACTGCAGTAAAATTGGATCGAGCACAGGTGTATTAATGAAGTCCGGATTTGTTTGGTGAGTGCTGACTTCTTTGTATTTATGTGTCTGCATAAGCCATGTATATAGCTCTAACCCTTCCACTGCCCTTCACCAGGAATCATTACATAAACCTCTTCACTGCTCTAAACCACCAGGGATCCTTGTATAAACCCTTACACTGCTGTACATTACCAGCAATCCTTGCATTACGCTAGACCACCAAGTATGCAGCATTAGTCTTCCCACTGCATCCAACAGAGATCCATACATGAACCTCTTCACTGCTCTAGACCACCAAGGATCCTTGCACTATGCTAGACCACCAAGTATGTAGCCTTAGTTTTCCCACTGCATCGACCAAGGATCCATACTTTAAACTCTACATGGTCCTGGACCATCAGGGCTTTTGAGATTAGTCCCTTTACTGCCCTAGACCAACAAGCATACTTATATGTAGCCCCTAAAGATCTTAGACAACCAGAAATTGGTCCTGGACAGGTTATTTAGATGATCCCAAATGGGTTGTTGAAATAACAGGCAGTTTGTAGGAACATGGAAGAATTAAGCTTCCAAACTGTGTCCTAAGAATACACAATAACTGAATAATCAAATATGGGCTGGTGTTAAATAATCCTAAGCTTTCTACCCAGACATTTACCACTTCTTATTGAACTCCAATGTTCAGAGGTTGCAGTATATAATTAATTTAAATGACACAGTGCATAATTAAATTAATTTTAGGAGTACAGGAAGTAATCTTATTTCAGTGACAGTGTGTAAATAATTTTAGGGATACAGTGTGTTATTTATTTAAGGGAGCGTAGTGTGTGATATAATTTATTTTAAAGGGTATAATGTACAATATTATTAATTTAAGGGTATATAGCATGTAATGTAGTTCATTGTAGTGTCACAATATATACTATAATTTATTTCAGAGCCTACAGTGTTTGACATTATTTCTGGTGGTTGAGTTCGGTATTAAATTTGAGGGGGTAGAGTGTATAATATAATTATAGTTACTGGTACTGTGTACAATACAATTTATTTCATGGGTTACTGTGTGTAATTTTATTAGTTTTAAGGGGTATGGCTTACTACAGTATCTCACAAAAGTAAGTACAACCCTCACATTTTTGTAAATATTATATTAATTCTTTTCATGGGACAGCACTTAAGATATAACACTTTGATGCAATGCAGAGTAGTCAGTGTACAGCTTGCAGAGCAGTGTAAATTTGGTTTGCCCTCAAATTAACTCAATCCACAGCCATCAATGTCTAAACTGTTGACAACAAAAGTGAGTAAACTCTTAAGTGAAAATGGACAAATTGTGCCTGTTGTCATGTGACTGGTTAGTGTTACAAGGTCTCAGGTGTGAATGGGAAGCAGGTGTGTGAAATTGGTGTTTTTGCTCTCACACGCTCTCATACTGGTTACTGGAAGTTCAATATGGTTCCTCATGGCAAAGAAGTGTGTGAGCATCTGAAAAAATAATTTTTGCTCTAAATAACGATAGCCTAGGCTTATAAGAAGATTGCCAACACCCAGAAACTGAGCTGCCAAGACCATACAGTGGTTTATCAAGACAGGTTCCACGCACGGATATCAATAAGGTTTAACCAAGGATCAGGAGAAGATGTGGATGAACCTATAAGGCATGAATCAATCTGCCCTAAAATGAATATTGCACTTTTCATCCCAAATCACAATGAAACTGAATCTGAATACTTGCTAACATTTTAGACATCTACATAAGTATTAATCCCTTACTGACATGATGGAAACTTAAGTCATCATGCCGGTAAGGAAGTATGGAGTGAGCTCACTCTCTAAACCCGCGCTATCATAGCCATGGTGTGTAAAAGAACGGTGCTTACTCCGATCATCACTTCTGCGACTAGATTGTGGGGTGCCACTCAGTTACCTTACCTAATGAAGGCTTCAATAGCTGCCATGTTAACGTTTGATGTTAAGCATCTGGGACTGCTTGTACAAGTGTAAAAAAAAAAAGAAAAGTATAAAAAATAGTTACAAAACCTTAAGGGCTTGTGCCCACGGCAAAGGTTTTCAGTAGGTTTTAAAGATTTGCAAACCATCGGTAAAGCGACTGTCAATCTTTTACATTGATTTAAATAGAAAATCCATGCAGCAGTCCACACTGCACGGGTTTTCAGACGGATATTTTTTTACACCACCAGTGTAACGAAAAACTTAGAGCAAGTTAATTCTTCCTCCCGGTTTTTGGGCAGAACATAAACATGTGGATGTGAAGGGGGATGACTTGAATTCGCAAACAGCAAACAAAAGGCGTCCCTGTACGTGCCAAAAAAAGACAAAATACCGGTCGGGATTAGACTCCGCTGCAGTAAAGTCTTAGATATCTAACATGTAGTCTCCTACAGCAACAGCTGACTTGCAAAATGCAGTACAGAAGAGGCAGGTTAGAGGCAAAGTTACACATGAAAAAAATAGGGCAGACAACATGCTTTCAAGAGCAGAAGGTCAGGTCAGATAGCAGAAAGATACTAGTCAGAGGTCAAGATCAGAAGCAACAGTAGCAATTACTAGCAAACACTATAAAACATCCAAGGTCAGGCAAGGTCTAAAAGGGGGATTCCCTTTAAATAGTTGATGGAAGGCTGCCATAGGTGTTATGGATTAAATGTCTATTATTTGCTATAGTATGCTATGCTAGCTTATGCAACAGAGTTAAGATGGCGCCTATGTCCGGGACAACACCCAGGAACTGGATCTGGATGTAAGAAAGAAGACCAAAAAAGGAATGATGACTGGTCATAATAATGTGGCTTGTCTGGCCCCTGGTCGTATTCACGGGAGCGTGCATTCCTGCCTCTCTCACTTAGAATAGGGGGCCGACAACATTTCACTATGCACAGCCAGCAGCTGCACAGTAACACTGCAGCTGCTTCTACAATCAGAAAACAGCAGAATTCTGCTCGGTGCCTAATGCTCCTGCGTGTAAACATAGAAGGGAGACAGATCTGTGCTGCTCTGGATGAGTTCATAGAAGACTGGATTCAATTGTATCAAACCTCCATCTGTGAGAGGAGAAGAGATCAGTGCTCTGAGTTCATAGAAGACTGTCTAGACTGAATGCAGAGCTGTGTGGTATGTAAACATACAGCTATTACAAAATAAGACTGCATAGGGAGAGGAACAACACAGTGAAATGTGGACTCAGACAGAGAGTGGGGGGAAAAGCAGGGATGTGCTATCCCCTCCCACTGATCTCAAACACACTGACAGGAGAGCGAGCACGAACAGTGAAGGAGTGGATGATGTCATTCCCCTTCAGTTAAGAAACACCCAGCTGGGCGGGGAAGAAACGTCCCTGGATTTGAGGAGCTGAGAAACTGAAAGTACAAGGAAACACACGAACTGATGAAGCGATACATCCCCTTTAATTGACAAACAATATATATGTACAGTATGAATGCAGTTTGGATTTCTCTCCACTACACGTGATCAATATTTTCATTACCTTCATAACCACTGATTTATAATTATTTATCATTATGTGACAAGTTTGTAAAGTAGACATTTAAGGAGGATACTTTTCACAGTACTATAGCATTTAAATGTACAATCAAATTTACAGTTGGAAGGTAGTAAAAATTGCTTTGTATAAAAGCATCCAGACATTTGTAGGTTAATCCATACCAACATTTGTGCATTATGCAATGCCAAGTTACATAAAATAAACAAAAAAATCTCCATGTGGCACAAACTCAGGGAAAAAAAAATTATACATAAACTGTTTACTCATTTATACAGTACAACTTTATTTTACAATAGCAATTATGATCTGTAAACAAAACAAATACAGATGTTGCAAGTTATGTCACTGGGTCTGATGTTCCTTTAACAAGCCTCGGTGTTATTATCATTCCTGTGATATGTTATATCTTTTATATCTTTTTCTGTCAACAATCCAGTTTTCAGGCAGGATTGTATCTTTATACAATGTGTTCATGATGCTCTTTCCTGTATGTACAACAATGTAATATGCAAAGTAATAAAATACAAAGTAATACATTTTAAGCGATTAAAAACTATGATATAACTTTATATATAATGAATAAATCACATTAACTAAATCCCATGTGTAAGAGTTGGGTTGTCCTTTATGTGACCTTCTATCCCCTCTTTCTCTTCACACCGACCAATACCGATACATGTTTCAAGGGGCTGTTCTGCTTTCTGAGAAATATAATTATTGATTGTTGGCTTTAAAATATTAAGTGTGTTAGAAAATGGTTTTTGGCAAGCCATAGTAAACCTACGATAGCACTAACAAGCGTTCCCCTTTTACAGTGCCAGACTGCCCCCATTTTAGTGATAGTTCCATAATAGTAGTGTCAGTTATAGGAATTCACATAGGCTTTAATGGGTTTTCTCATCTCTCTGTGTGACACAGTCTGCTCTTCACAGTCAGTTTCAGGCTCCTACTTCCTGTCCAGGCTGTGGGAGGTTCTACAGCAGTGACTGACATTTCAGCTCTGCTATTACTAGCTGAGCCTGTGAGACGGACATTGATGATTGAGTGGTCTTAACAGCAAGGAAGAACATAAACAAGCTCCTGTGCTGCTGAACTAAAAGCACAATGTTTTATAAGAAAACAGTCTTTAAATCACATGGATAGGTAAAAGCATTAAAAAGTTGTTTCCACATAAAGTGACACATGTAAGATTTGAAAAATGGGGTTCTGCCATAAAGGTAAAGGGTAATATATCCCCCTGCTATGTTATGGGCTGATAAATATTCTAGGCCCTATTTAAAAGATTTATTTGTACTTGACCTAAATTTGTCTACAAATTTTTAACAAAGTTTCCTTTACTTTCCTACATAATGTTAAAGTTGATCTTCAAGTTCCAAGCTTTGTAGCTGCATAGACCCCTGACATCTGCTATGTCAACACGACAGAGACCCAGCAGACCTGTTTGTAGTCAATGTATTCCGTCAGTGCTGTAGATTGTTTGTATGGGGGAGCGGGGTCTCAATTTTGGTTGTAGACACCGCACATCCACACAGACTGTTTTTAATCAGAATAGATTGTAGTTGGGACTTTCATTCCCTGAAACTGTGGAGGTCTAATAAGGCACCAAGTGAGGTGAGATAATAGTGTAGGTCCCCATCTGAACTGAAGTCATGGTGGATGGGCCCTCACAGTTTTGATAAAAAATGTACACTAAGGGCACCATGTATGAAAGGGTTTTTCACCCTTTTTCTGGCGTACAATGCACCTAACTGAGTCGGCTACGATGTTTAATGCACCTAATGAACGTGTTAGGCGCATTGTTCGTAAGACTCAACACTTTCAAATGCGCCTAACATGAAGGGGCGTTCTCGAGGCGTTCTGGGGGCGCGTCGCACCACATTCGTAAGATTAGACATGTACTGTATATAAATGTGGTTCGGCAAAACTAGGCGCATTACTGTTCGGACAGGCAGACCTATGTGAATGTGGCCTGCCTTAGCCTGAGGAGTCGAAGTGAAGCTAGATTTGCTGTAAAGGGCAGAAATGTCCAATTTTTCTCAACTTACACCAGTACAATAATAAAAAGTAATTTATTATAATTATCAAACTGTATAAAATTATATTATTTAAATGTAATGAAAAATATGATCATATAAAATTAATATAAAAATATATAATGTCCCCAAAACATAGAAATATCTCCTATAAAATTTATTTTAAATTCATAGAATCTTTAACTAATTTTACATAAAATAACCCACTGATTACGTTGTACAGATTTTTATATTTTACATTTTTACTACATTCAATTTGAAATTTATTTTTGCTGCACCCACCCTTTATTCTACATACAGCAAGAGCAAGCACAGCACAGGTATTGCTGGGACCTGTGGTCCTCCAAGCAGGATCACTCCCATAGTTAGAACATGCTGTTCTAATGACTTCTCTTATTTCCAGCCTATCTATGACCTTAATACATGTTAGGTGCATTATTTATGCACCTAAGTTCCGTAATGAACCTAACACCTAGGTGAGGTGCATCGAACTTTAAACACCATTTATGAGCGCACAAAATCCACTTTCATACATTCAGGCGCATTATACACTGAAAACGAGACTCGACAATTCCCTTGATACAATTCGCCTTCCTTGATACATGTCGCCCTAAGTTTTTATGTATCCAAAAAGTAGCAGAAATGCATTTTAAAATAGTTCAAAGTAGGCTGTAAAAAGCCTGATGAGAAAACTACTTTAAGTGTTTTTTTCTGCAGACAAGTGGTATTTTTAAAGCACTATCTACTGTACAATATAATGCATTGCAGAACTATTAAAAAATTAGGTGTGAGGTGGAAGTAATAAAAAAGAACGCGATTCCGCCAATATTTTGTTTTCATTTTCATAATGTTTACTGTAAACTGTAAAAATGTTAACGTTATTCTACAGGTCAATATGGCTAAATCAATACCAGATTCATACCGTTTCTGCTTTATTTTACTACTTTTAGAAAATAAAAAACTTAGAAAGAAGTTAACTTTTTCTCCCCATATTTTGCCATGCAAAACGTTTTTTGCTGATTGTTTCCATCCTTTTTATTCAATTTTTCTTGGGAGGTTAGGTGACCAAAAACATTAGTCCTGGCACTAGTTTTATTTATTATTTACAGCATTTTAAGGGACATAAGTTTTAATCATTTTGTATTCCATTTTTTGGGAGGCCAGGTGACCAAAAACAACAATTCTGGCATCCGGCACACTTTTTCTATTACAGTGTTGATAAATAACATGATATTGTAATGCTTCTATTAAGTTTAGTAGTTTTTTTCATTGTTTAGATAGTTTTACATACATACTTTTTTGGTATTTTTAAAACCTTTATTAATTATTTATTTTATTTTTTTTACTTTCATGTTTAGTCCAACTAGGGATCCTGAACATGCAATTACTTAATATTTCTATAAAGCTGTTGGTAAATAACATGATATTTTAATACTTGTAAAAGTAGTTTAGTAGTTTTTTTTTTTTAGATTGTTTTACATACAGTTTTTTTTTATATTTTTAAAACCTTTATTAAACTCTTAACTTTTGTGTGCAGTCCAAATAGGAATTCTACAGATGCAATTGCTTGTACGATACACTGCAATACTTTTGCATTGATTTGAAATTGCCTTTTGCACTCCACGAAGCATCTGCATATCACAAGGCTTTATGGGAAAGGAGCTGAGAAGCTCAAGCACCCTCTATTGGATGTAACAAATCCTCAATGTGCTTTTGACCCACTGGGTCTTTGGAAAGCAGGAGGGATATTAGCCAAGCCAGCATCACCCCAAAATGGCTGTCTACAAATGGGTGACGTTGGCTTGGCTAATATCCCTTTTGCTCTCCAAAGACCTAGTGGGTCAAAAGCAAATTGAGGATTTGTTACATCTAATAGAGGGCGCTTGAGCTTCTCAGCTCTTTCCCCATAATGCTGTTGTTTAATAAGGCAGCTTAATAAAAGTTCAGGTGACAACATTTTGAAGGCACTGGTATACCAACACAATCCAGGAGTACCATAATGTAAATTATATGAAGAACATAATCCTCAGGTAGTGCAGGTATATAAATGACATCATCCAACAACAATTTGTACAAACACATACTAATTTTCTGTTGTACTTTGAGTCAAAAAGAATGTATGAACAGGCGCACTCCAAACTTTGTAATGCGCCAAAGATTTGGGGCGTTCAGGGGGGTGTCGCATCACATTCTTAGAAATAGACACATTTGACGCCAAATCTCGGTTCATAACTGTTAGAACATCCAGACCAAGTTAAAGGTTATGCCTGAGCCAGACGTCCTATTAGCACTACAAGGCGCCTGTATGTATGGACTGCAGAAGAACAGATTCATACATTCTGGCGCATTGTACACTGCCTTAAAGGGGTTTTGCCAAGAAGTGAGTTCCTTAACATCTTATCTGCTCAGGAGAGAGATAAACAAAGCATGCTGAGTCACAGGAGCAAAGGGAGGGGAGGTGAGCAGAGAGCGAGGAGACAGGGAGCGTCTGCAAAGTTTACTCAAATAATTACATTACAACCAGTGGATTCTCTATACAGCAGACAGCCTCATACACTGCACTTTTCTCCCCAGCCCCTTGCAAGCTCCTTCATGTTCCCTGTCATCAGATAAGAAGTGCAAACACGCAAGCGAGGCCAGATCAGCTCCTGTCAGTGTCCTGGTTGAGTCTAATGTAAACTGTCAGGAAACTAAGGGGGACTGAGCAATGCTGTAGCTCTCAGAGGCTTCACTTTTTGCAATCACATATATTTAGAAAAGTGATTAAATACCCACTTTGGAGGATTCCACGTCAACATTACATCGTGGCAAAACCCCTTTAAAGGTATTTGGAATTGGCCTGTCAGCGTCAACATTCATACATGTCGCCCGAAGTGTTTTGATAACAGAAGCTTTTTAAAGAACCAATAAAGCTATAAATGAAGATATCTTTTTTTCCATTTCAGAATTTGTTATACCTCTCAGATTTGAATAACCCCAATTTTTCATGATCAACTATTCAACAGAACAGATAAATAACATGGTTATCTCTATTTAACAGCCACATTAATAAACTGCAATCTGCAACATGCAAAAGTATTTGCCATGGTGCAGTGAATACCGTGTTGTATTTTATTTATTTTTTTCAGAATTGATAAGGCAAAAAAATGTGTTAATCTTTTGCATGAATCTGTCAGGCATTCATGATTCATGGTGCCAAAATAAGCTTGTATTTTACAGATACAGCGGGGAAAATGTAACCTTAAAATAATCCAGGCCAGAGAACCAGGGATGGGCTGAATGTACGAGGGGAACTTTTCCTATTCTCTTAAAATAAAATAGTTACAGGAATAAATGACAGCTGGGTGTGGATAAAACATATCACAACGCAACTGCCTACAGTTACAAAAGCATGTTACACAGAAAACAAATGTTACTTTAATCCACTGTATGTTGTAAATATGCCCTGAGGTTGTTTTTCTCCTTGGTGCTTAATAAAGTTGTTATATCTACATTGTCTTTTAAGTGGGAAACATTTCTGGTCAACATGATTTTATTCTGGTTAGTGAGATTTAGAGGCAATGTTCAAGTAAACAGCGTGTCTTTTCAGAATAACTTCTCAATTTCCAATGATAGTATTTTTTTTAATCTAAATGGTGGTATATTTATATACCTTTCAATTACAAACCTTTGATATTCAAATGAATAAGCTGCAGTAGTAGGCACAACTACATTTAATAACTCACTTAAAAGGGTTAGGAAACAAGTGCAGTTAAAACCAACCACGGCTAGGGGCCTCTCCTGGTATTGCCTGAAACGCCTAAGTATTGTTCCTTTCAGCCAAAACCAGAAGACAACAGAAGGCCGACAGAGAAGTGGAGAGAGCAAACAGTTCAGAGGGGGGTATTGTTATTTTTATTTTCCTCCAGCCTCAGCTCCGTGCTGGACATAAAAAAGTGAGATGGACAACCCCTTCAAGTGACTCAGGAGTCACTGTACCTGTGAAAACAAGGAGAGCAACTGGCTTCTGATTGAGTGGAGGTGTTTTATCTCCTCCTTGTTTATCTCTCTCTCTATATATATATATATATATATACATATATATATATATATATATATATTATATATATATATATATACTGTAATATATAATAATATAAAAGCTATATAAACACAGTACATAATATATGTAATTATAATTATATATTATATATATCGCTCTCTCTCTCTCTCTCTCTCTCTATATCTATATATATATGTACATATCTGTCTCTCTCTCTATATGTATCACTCTCTCTATGTATATATCTATCTCTCTATATATATATATATATATATATATATATATATACACACACACCTATATGTATCTATATATCCCCTCTATATCTCCATCTCCCCTCTCTCTCTCTCTCTCTCTCTCTATATATATATATATCTGTATCTCTATCTCTTTCTCTCTCTCTATATATATATATATATATATGTCTCTCTATCTCTCTCTCTCTCTATATATATATATCACTCTCTCTCTCTCTCTCTCTCTCTCTCTCTATATATATATATTTCTCTATCTCTATTTAGATAGATAGATGCAGATCGTTGAGATGGGAACTATATCCATGAGACCTTTATAGTAGATTATATCTATCTAGATATACATAATATAATTCAAAGGTCTCATGGATACAGTTCCCACCTCTGTGATTTACAGATTTACATCTGTCTCAAGAATGGTGATCCATCTTACCTTGCAGTTGCTGAATAAAGAGGTGAGTATTCATGCACATCTGTCTCCATTAATTTCTATAGGAGTTCTGAGTATAGGTGTGTATGTATGCCTAATTGTAATGGGAGAGGAAAAAGCCATGCATGTGTGTCCATTTCTTAATCCACTGCAGCCTCAGCAAAAATAAGGATAAAGGTAAGGAGACCCCCTTTCTCAAGATAGATGTGAATCATAGAGGTGGGACCTGCATCTATCAGATATTTAGGGTATATCCTGTGAATATGCCATCATTGTCTGATATGTTTTTATCAACATTATATATTACTATGTTAAAAAATTATTTTGTCCCTCAACTTTTTAGTACCTTGTGATTTTCTTTCGTCTACAGTGATTGGGAATATGCTTGAAAAGTGCTTTATGGTAAAACCCCTCTGATGTTATTAGATAAGGAAGAGTACACATATCTATCAAGTTATAGAGCCAGTAGGTATTGTGGGGAAAAAATAGCCTCAGCTTGTTTTAGGTTTATGTCAGTGTCCAACATGTAAAGAGGTTGTCTGACTTAAAAAAAATAACAACATTGGCTCCAATATAAAAGAGCAAAACAATGTACTCACCTTTACAGTAACCACTAATCCAGAGATGTAGTTCTATATCTGGTGGCTTCAGCAATCACATGCCTCTCCATTGACGTCACTGCTCACATGCCTTCAGATCCAGCATAGTGATGTTAGCGACTCCATTAGTCACCTGCCATTCGGAAGGACCTGAGTTAAAAAAAGAAAAGAAAAAAACTTTGAGATTCTTAGTTCACGCGTTTTGATCAAAAAATTCTTATGCCACCCCCGGCTTACAACGGGATCTCAAGGCAGGTGGTCCTACTCTATCTTTACCTCTCACTAAAGTCAAATTCAGACTTCTCTTTGGGTTAAACAGACCTCCATAATCCAGAGAGAAAAATAAAAAAAGCACCAAACCCTTGAAAAGCAACTGCACTGATATAACAAGCTTTTGGAAGTGGGTGGGGTGCAAGAAACCAAACTGGAGGCATCCCTTCCTCCCTCTAAAAATTTAAAAAGGGCAATATATCCCAGATACAACGTTTTAGTTCTGCACAAAAAACATTCTGAAAACACAATGTGAACCTGGTGCCACTGGCTTGGGTTGCGGCAATATTAATATACATCATTCCAATACCAGTGGCACACCAACTGCTAAAAGGGGTATACAATACATGGAAACCTCTAAAAAAGCATTATGCTTTCTATTAAATACAAAGAAAAAAACTTTGAGATTCTTAGTTCACATTTTTGATAAAAAATGCTTATGTCACCCCCGGCTTACAGCGGGATCTCAAGGCGGGTGGTCCTACTCTATCTTTACCTCTCACTTTATTTAAATTTTAGACTTCTCATTAGGTCAAACCGACCTCCATAATCCAGAGAGAAAAATAAAAAAGCACCAACCTTGCACGCATACTGCACTGATATAACAAGCTGTGGAAGTGGGCGGGGTGCAAAAAAAGAAAAGAGACACCACTGAAGCTTCAACACTGTATTGGCAGCGAGTGCAAAGGTGGGCACCTTTTTCTTTCTCAGTCAGACAACCCTTTACTTTGGTTGTAGATGCACAGTAAGATTACATTCATCACAGCAGGTTGAAGAGGCCATTTGTTTTCAGGATAGTTGGAGGTCAGACCACTACTGATCAAAATGTTACGGCGCATCCTAGCAATAGGCCATAACATTATAAGCTGGGAATACTATTGTAATTTATTTTCATCTAACATACGTAGAGCTCAAACTATCATGTAATCAGCTATTCATCTTGAATATTACATTTCCAGACACTAGAGGGACATTGAAACAGACCATGTAATCTAAAGGCCACAGAAAAATTTCAGGTTTTTTTTTAATTGTGACATTTCATTCTTTCCTTGCTCATATGTTCTGTTTTATGTCTCTGCAACATTATTTAAAGTGATGCAATGGGTGTACTTGGATCGATTGACATGAGTGGGTGTGATGTTTATTCGTTCCACAAATTTGTGTCAAAATGTAACATATAATAGCTACACAATATAAAACTGTGCTTGGAGGTAAAGTAGTTTTGTGATGTGATTTCGGGTCAACATTTTAGAAATTGTAACTGCATCATGAAATAATATTTAATAAATAACCAGAACATTTACTATAATATGATGTATCTTGTAGCAATGATGTCACGTTTGGCCTCAGTACAATTGTCCTTGTGCTCTCGTGCAGGTCAAAAAGTTACTATTTAGAGTTATCAAATTGCATCTATAAATTAAGATACTGTAGCTTTAAATGTTATGAAGGCACTGGGACTCTTAGGCCAGGTTCACAATCTCGTTGGAGGTTCTGTTCTGAACGTCAGGTGCAGATTCTGTCAAAAATGATGGAAAAAATAGCAGAGCATATGCATGGGTGTAATGTTAACTGTAGCAGCTACAACATAATACATATGTTTTAGGCAGGTGTAGAAAATGCTGCATAGTAAGAATGCTTTCAAAACATAAAGGGCGACATGTATGAACGGGGCTGCGCCAGGCATCTTTACAGCCCGATATCAGGAGCAGCCCCATCCATACATTTTTAAATCTCCCGCAGGCCACTCTGGAGCGCATTACATAGCTCCTGCAGCACTTTGTAATGCGCCCGATTTCGGGGGACATGCAGGAAGCGAGGCGCACTAGAAGCGTAGCGAAGCTACATTTTTATATCCTCGCTACGGCATTCCCAGGTGCATTACAGCTGGAACAGGTAGAGCACTTTCAAAGTGGTATACCTGAGCCAGAAATGTCGTCCTAGCGCTATAATGTGCCTGATTTATGACCCGCTGTAGAGCAGGTTCATAAATCAGGCACATTCTATGCCAGTATAATGCGCATGACATTTGGCATGTTAGAGCCAAATTTCATGCATGTTGCCCAAAGTGTTAATAGTTTGATTTTATCAAGTAAGAAAATGCAAAGTGAATGAGCAAAAGAGAATCTAAATCAAATAAATATTCGGTGTGACCACCCTTTGCCCAAAAATGATAATTTGTCTACATAGAGCCCTGATCTCATTATTATGAAGTCAGTCTGGGATTACATTAAGAGACAGAAGGATCCAAGCAAACTACATCCACAGAAGATCTGTATTCAATTCTCCAAGATGTTTGGAACAACCTCTCTGCAGAGTTCCTTCTAAACTGTATTCAAGTGTACCCAGAAGAACTGATGCTGTATAAGGAAGGGGTGGTCATACCAAATTTACCAATATATTTTTTTCTTTTGTTCATTCAGTTTGTATTTTGTTAATTGATAAAAATAAACTATTAACACTTCTATTTTGAAAGCATTCTTACTTTACAGCCTTTTTTTTACATTTTCCTTTTTTGCAATACTGTATGTTTGTGGATTTCTAGTATGTGTCATTACTATGGGGTTTCTCTGATATGTAGTGTTATATCCGTACCTTTAATTGTTTCTACTAATGCTGCTGTTTTTGCTTCTTTTTTTATAGGTAGTGAGGTCTCATCTTGTTTTGCTGTGGGACCCGATAAATATTTGTTACTCCCTTGGTAATGTATTTAAGATGGCACCATCATTTTCACTTCTCTACTGGCACAATTAGGGCTCGTTCACACGGCTTATTTTGGAGCTGATTTCAGCTGTATTGCGCGCCGTATTTGAGCTCCAATACAGCTGAAATCAGTCCCAGTCATTACGGTAATCCACAGTTCTCATAGAGAACTATGGATTCCGTCTCTTCTCCCCGCTCGGCGAATCCGCCGCGGGGGGAGAAAGTGACATGCACATTATTTACGGCGTGTACGCGCCGTGAATAATGGCTGTCTATGGGGCCGGCGAGCTGCCGGCCCCCCGCTACCCCTGTAGAGAAGGGAAAATGATGGTGCCATCTTAACTGTTTTGGCATTATACCTGTTACATTGTGCAGTACTGCTGTTTTCACTGATAATGGGGATCTGAGGACAATATAAGAGCACTTAATAAAAATGCTTTAATAAATAGAAGGGTAATAGTTTCATTCTATCAATTAACAAAATGCAAATGAATGAACAACAGAGAAATCTAAAATAAATCAATATTTGGAGGTCACCTCCAATTCCTGAACACCTGGAATTAAAAAGGAGTTGGACCTGGAGAGCTCCAGGGTGTGAGCACCATTGTAACTAGTAGATAAGTAGATTTTTAGATGTTTTTCCTCACCCTAGCCCCATCGGAGATACATGTTATGCCACTGGACAACCACTTTGATGACATTAGTGGTATTTTTGAGGTCATTGTTCAGCTGCTAAATAAATCTGGAGATAATCACATGTCTCCCTGGTGGTAGCCATCTGACTGGCAGCATTCTTTCCATGTTTGCCTAAAATGTTTTCACAATACACAAGTGGCATTGACCATCCATGGTTTACCCATGTTAAAAAAATGTATAGGTTTAAATAGGTTTTACTGGGTGGAATAGCATAGTCCACATACATTATGTTTGTAGTTTACTGACATATACAGGCCAGATTAGGGATAAAAGGACACTGTTTTGATTGGATCTGGCAATAAAAGGCTATGGACACATTGAGCTTGCACATCACTAGCCTTCATGGCATATACACTTAACATATTAAAAAACGGGATGAGGTCCAAAAAAGACAAGTCGTCCATCTAGTTCAGCCTGTTGTGCTAAGGTGTTGATCCAGAGTAAGGCAAAAAAAAAAACATGAGGTAGAAGCCAATTGTCCTCATTTTAGGGAAAAACTCCTTCCCGACTCCAATCTGGCAATCGGAAAAATACCTGGATCAATGACCCCTCTCCAGAATCCTAGACACTATAACTTGTTATATTATTATGCTCCAGAAATGCATCCAAACCCTTTTTGAAATCTGTTATTGAATTCCTCATGACAAGTTCTGCTGGCAGAGAGTTCCACAGTCTCACTGCTCTAACAGTAAGGGCATGTCCCCACGGCACGGGTTATCGGCCAGTTTTTCAGCCGCCTGAAAAACCGTCCGAAAATTAGCACAATTGTGCTCTATGGAAAACCCGTGCAGCAGTCCCCACTTCACGGGTTTTCCGCCCGGCGGTTTTGTCGCTGGCGGTCCGGCAGCAAAACATTGATAAAGCACCATCTTCCGTCCGGTTTTCGGACAGAATCTGTGCTTCTCAATGGGAGGGCTCTTCTCAGCTCATCGCGGAGAAAAGCCACCCCCCCCCGCCCCGCGGCTGTGGGGACGGGCGCAAAACAGGACAAATACCGGCCGGCAAACTGGCCGGTATTTGTCCTATGCCGTGGGGATGCGCCCTAAAGAATCCCTTTCTATGTTTATGTAGAAACTTTCGTTCCTCAAGCCGTAGAGGATGCCCCCTTGTTCTAGATACAGTCCTGGGTATAAATGAATCTTTAGCGAGATCTCTATATTGACCTTTAATATATTTAAACATATTTATCATGTCTCCCCGAAGCCGTCTTTTCTCTAAACTAAATAACCCTAATCTTGCTAATCTTTCTGGGTATTGCAGTCCTCCCAGTCCTTTTATTATTTTTGTTGCCCGCCTTTGTACCTGTTCAAGCTCTGCAAAATGTATCAGGCATGTGTTGTCTTCTCTGACATTAGTGGCCAAGCTGTTTGATAAATATGGTACTAACTTTTTGAAAAGTCTTTTTATAACTTAAAAAAACACATATATCAATCTATGTCGTATTTAAAGGGAATGTGTAACCATGAAACTGCTGTCCGATCTACTATCATTTAATATACAGCCAGAAATGCTGAGCAGTTTGATACATAGTTAGCTTTGTGTTAAAGAATTCAGTATAACATGTAACACAGTGTCGGACTGGGTTGTCTAGGGCCCTCCAGTGGAGTTGATTCTAGGGGCCCACCTGTTGAGCTGTTTCTGGGCCCAGCGATGGAGTTTGTTTTAGGGGCTCACCCTACAGCTGCTGTAAATGACTGTAGATGCCTCTTATACTCTGCCTCTTGCCATTTTTCTATGCTTTTTTTTGTCTCTTCTGAGGATGTATATTTAGTTACAAACCAAGTCCAGGTCTGCCATGCACAAGGGCCCACCGGGGGTTTCCCCTATTTTCCTGTGGGTCAGTCTGAGCCTGATGTAACGTTTAATATCCTTGCTCAGTATGGGCTAAAGAGCCCAGTGGCTAGTCTTAGTCAATGATAGACAGTCTTCTATTTTAATGGGGTTGTGTGAGAAACCCCCAAAAATGTAACATATAGTGCAGTAATACTGTAGATAAGCAGTTACTATCTGTCATAATCCAGTGTTTGAACTACATACAGATGCTGTTTTATGTCATAATATCACCATGTTGGATCTTTCTCCTGATTGGGCTAGTGGGTGGAGCTATAGTTGCTTGGCACGCTCTATGAGAACCACATGTCCCACAATAGCCTTATTCCTCCCAGCTGAGCTGTAGATTCTACATACTATATTCATGTCAAATATATATGCGTGTGTGTCCAGCCCTCAGTCTCCTTTCTACTCTGCAGAGCCGTCCCTCACACCACAAGTCTGTCAGACTGACTAAGCCCAGCACATGCTCAGTTATGTCAGTCAGCATAACCAGGAAGTAACTCAGAGTTTGTGCTACTTCCTGTACGACAGGTTTCTGCTGAGAAAGAAGCCCGGGGGCCATTTTCTTCTCCTATGATGATTATTCCCCAGACAAAACAAGCAGACTTTTCTAATTAAAGATATTTAGGATTTTTTTTTTCATTATGACATGTAGTTTATGTATTTAGTTTCTTCTTTTCCCGGAGAACCCCTTTAAGCGCATGCATATCAAAATAACAGTGAGTCACTAATTAGGACTGCTAATTGTTCTATAAAGAAAAATGACAAATGTAATATGCAATTAATATATTGTATGAACAGTTACATAAAATAGGTTTTAAGAGGCTAAGAGATCTGTTCTTTTTCTTAAACAATATTATAAAAAATATAAAAGATTATGTTAGTGTGCATGTGCCTATGCATGCAATCACTATGTCAGTGAATACTTTACATACAGCAGTGTGCAAAAGTCTTAAAAGTAACATAATAAATGGTAAATAAATAGTAATACAATAAATAGTAAAATAATACACAATAAACATAGTAATATATTGTACAGTACTGTGCAAAAGATTTAGGCAGGTGTGTAAAAAAATGTTGTAGAGTAAGCATGCTTTCGAAAATAGAAGTGTTAATACTTTATTTTTTACCAATTAGCAATATGCAAAGTAAATGAACAAAAGAGAAATCAAAATCAAATCAATATTTGAGGCCACATGTATCCAAAGTGTTTAGGTCTAAAACTCACTTTGTTTCCCATAGCAACCATTCAGGGCGTATAGTGCTCTCAAAAAATTAGAGGGGTGCTCTGATTATTTGCTATGGGAAACAAAGTGAGTTTTAGACCTAGAAATTTTTAATACATGTGGCCCTTGGTGTCACCATTCTTTACCTTCAAAAGCATCAGTTCTTCTAAGTACACTGTCGCAAAGGGCCACATGTATGAACCTGTTTAGGTCTAAAACTCATTTTTTTAACCCATAGGTTACTATGGGCAAAAGAGTGAGTTTTAGACCTAAACAGTTTCATACATGTGCCCTTTTGAGTTACTTGGCAGGGAGGTTAATCAAAACTTGGAGAACTAACCACAGATCTTCTTAGGCTATAGATTTGCTCAGATCCTTCTGTCTCTTCATGTAAACCCAGACATACAGATGAATTTCAGATCAGAGCTCCGTGAGGGCCATATCTACATTCTGCTTTGAAAGTTAGCCACACCAAATTTTGATTTTATTTGAATTTCTTTTGTTTATTCGTTTTGCATTTTGTTAATTCATAAAAATAAGCCATTAACACTTTAATTTTTCAAAGCATTACTTTGCAACATGTTTTCCACCCCTACCTAAATCTTTTGCACACTATTGTACATTATATTACTATATTTACTCTTATATTACTATATTTACTATTTATTATATAACTATTTATTTACCACTTATTATGTTACTATTTATTTACTACTTTTACAGTGACTATATCTACATATACATTAAAAAGGAAGAATTCATTATAAAATGTACTGCAGTCCAAACCAAGTGGCCAGATAGTACTGTAGGTCCTATGTAGCATGGTGCTCTGTGGCTTTAATATGTGCTAGTGCAAGTGTATGTGTGTAATGAATGCTCCTCCCTCATACTCTTTGCAAGGAATGAACAGTCTGTCAGCAGCCGGGAAGAGAGACGCAGCTTGTAGGGAATAATGTGTTGCTGTAGTGCTGTCTACCTGTTCTGAGCTACAAGTACAGGCAAAACTTGTGATGTTTACTTGACTGCTGTGTTACAGCCCATTTTAGCTACAGGACTTGGAGGAAATACTTGAGGGCACTTGGAACAAGATGCAACTTAGATCAGCATGGCATCACCAGGTGGACCACATGCCAGGATCAAGATGACCCCAGTTATCTTGCTGATTACTTCTTCATTGCTGTATTCTCCAAGCCAAGTAAGGAGTAGGATGTGTGTTGTCTTATGTGCCCTGCTTATATTACTTATACTCTGCTTACATGCATAAAACTTATCTTTTTGTTTGGTATCTATGAAGCTTTGCCTATGGTCATTACACAAACATTGATGGTTTTGTTCAGTCTTTTTTTTTTTTTGCTTGAACACTTTCTGTATTTGTTGTGTATGAGATACACAGAGGTAGCAGTGCTGATTTTGCTATGCATAGCAGAGCAGAGTTTGCCACTGGCTACAATACATTATGCTGTTACATTATGTAATGTGTGGTTTTGCACAGGATTGCTTATGTACATTATTACAGTGTACTAAAAATGAAGCAATAACAAATTCAATCTTTCTATTCTACATTACCATACATGGATCTTCTGAAAAACTCTTTAACAACATTTACTCATGAGTGTCAATTAAAAAGATATATAGGTGCAGCGGGGTTAAGTTTATTAATACGTTTAATGTTGTGTGGTCATTTTTTATACTGTAGTGTATACCTTATATAATGCGATGTGTTAAAACAGTGTTCTGATATATTCAGCTCTACTATATCTGTACAAGACTGTGTCCTATTAAAAGATGAGTTTTCCTCAGTTTGCTGTTGAGAAGAAAAGTGAACTAGTCACATTGACTCATTTTTTGCTACATCTGATTTAGAAAACCCTTTACATGTATATGTCATCCCTTCTGGGCATTGTAAATGTCAGCTACATATATCAAGACATCAACTTACTTGCCATGTCAGCTAAATGACATGCAATTTATCTTAGAGGCAAAGATTCAGGGATAGTAACCTTTCACACTTAATATTCATTTACTTCGCAATCCCTTCCAGTGATATATAAAGGGCCAAAATATAGTCTAATATTCAGTATTTTAATTGTTTCAAATGCTAATTCATTCCGCTCCAGGCAAAGTGACATTTCACAGAATCTTTTTTTCTTATGTCATGAAGGGTTCTGATTCTAGTTAGTAATCAGCAGCATTAATGTATTAATGATAGTTGTCTTATACCAAAAATGCTGCAACCATGAGATACTCACTACAGATATGAGAGCCCCGATCTAATGGACTGTCTTCTATTGTCTAAACGTGGCTCATGGTGCTTTTAATTTACCAAATGTCATGCGACATAACGAAAAAAAATGGCATGCATACAACACTATTGATACATGAGCCCCAGGACGTCAGAGCTAGACATAGCACGGAATCTCATAGTAGAAGTGACTGCAGCTGACCCTAACTGGCTTTTCTTAGGACTGTGACCATATATACACAAACAGCCACAGCCATGCTATTATTTCAGCTTATCTCCCAACTACATCAGTAGATAACATGTGTCACCTGCTTGAATAGGTATCCTTCACAATGACTGCACTTCCCTCCTTGAGGGATGAGGGACACTTACAGTGCATTCCAGTCTCTTGACATTGAATAATCATATGGCTGACATCGTTCTACATAAACAGAATGGGGCAAATATCTCCAACTCTCCAAGTTAAAGCACTTGGACCTGTTCCAGTACAGAAAAAGATGAACTAAAAAAAAGCCATAGAGTATTATTTGTGTATGTTATGCATTGTGGAAATGACACATGCTGAGCCTTGCTGACTTATCTCTGTCAGATATGTGACACTCTATTATTTTGTGGACCCCTATCACTCCTGTTGCTCAAATCTGTCCCTGTTTGGTTTAACACTGTTTCGACTGAACTTATGAAAAAAATCAGGTATGAGACGTCCCAAATCCATTTTTTTTTCACTGAACCTAATTCTAAGGGCCACATGTATGAAAACTGTCTATGTCTAAAATTCACTTTGTTGCCAATAGTAACCAATCAGAGCGCCCCTCTCATTTTCTCAGAGCACTATATGAAATTAAAGGGGCGCTCTGATTGGTTGCTATGAGCAACAAAGTGAATTTTAGACCTAGACAGTTTTCATACATGTGGCCCAAAACTGACGCAGCCCCGTTCACTGTATTTTTAATCAGGCGCACTCCAAAATTAGGCGTATCATAAAGCGCCCGCGGCACTTTCTAATGCGCCTGACATCGGGGGCGTGCTGGAGGTGTGTCGCACCACAACTGTACTATTCTACACATATATGACTTTTGAACGGCAAATCCAGGCACATTACTGCTGGAACAGGTAGAGCACTTTAAAAGTGGTTTACATGTGCTAGAATTGTCACTTTGTAGCTAGAAAGTGCTAAATCTATGACCGGCAGTAGAACAGGTTCTACGCAAAAAAATGGCGTCTGAGCACCAGAATACATACATGTCGCCTCAAGGCTCCATATAGAAACAATGCCTCAGCACACCTATTCTTTTGCAAATGAAAGAGACATTTATTTGAACAATGACAGATGTATCTCCAATAAAGTATTAGGCATAAAGGTAGCCAAAGTAATCCAGACTTTTCAAATTTAGAAATATTTCGACCATGTGGCCTTCATCAGTCATGTCTGGTAGAGCAAATTATGGCAGTAGGAGTAGGAGATGTGTGCCCTAAGGTTCTAATCTTGACTGTTACAGTGACCTTTATCCTATATTGGGGTTAGGTTTTTTTTTAACCATTTTTGAATAAGCTAACTTAGCTGCTCCTAGACAGCTCCAGTGCATGGCACTGTCACTCCAACGTCACTTCTGTCTGGCAACACTTCCAGTCCAAAGTCAGTCAGGTAACCCTAATGTGGTGTTGGACTGGAAGTGATATCAGACAAAAGTGACATCAGAGTGACAGCACTAAGGGACCAAAAGTGCCGGGGAATGGTATATTAACTGAGGACAGTTTAGGGTTTGGGTTACAGTTGACTTTTTGGCAAATATCGCCAAAAATTGATTTAGAATGCAGTCCAAATTTAACTTTGACCTGAATCCAAACTACAACACTTGCTATTAGATTGTTCATCTGCACTGAATTGCATTGTGGGCACATGTTCTTAACTAATGGATCTTAACTGGGAGCTCCCCTTTCATTTCTTCATAGCACTATTTGAAATGGGAGCTATAATTTGGTTGCTTTGGGCAACAAAGAAAGTCTTACACCAAGACAGTTTTCATACACGAAGCCCTATGTGTTCTCATTGGTAATCATTACTGCATCCTCTTATAGATGCAGACACATTTTTTGGTATGCAATGTAAAGAATGGAGTAAAATAAAGTAATTGAACAATTTCCCCCAAAATTAAAAAATGCCGTTGGAGTGGATATAAGCCCTTAAATTATTTTGTATTCTTAAAGTGACCCATCAACACTGCTGTCAGCACCATGTAGAGAATGGGAAGGGAGCATTACTCGGGTGATGGTCGAAAAGCTGCATGACAGGGGTGTAACGGGTGAGCAGGTAAAGTGGGTAGTGGACCCACTGGACCACTGCCGGGCTTGCTCCAAGGGGGCGTAACTAAGCGACCGTCGGCATTTTCACAGACCCTTAGATGGTAAGGATGGCTTACCCCAACAGCCACCAGGTGCTACCTCAGAGCAGTCCCCAGCAGTGGCAGCTGACCAGACCGGTCAGAAGTGTCAATGCTAGGCACCAACAGGATTAGGGACAAAGATATAGCAGACTAAGGGTAGAGATGTGCAGGTCCAAAACAGACAAAGACAGGACAAAACGGATGCCAAACAGGAAAGTTAAACAGAAGGCAAAGGTACAAAACAGACAGACTGGACATAACACCAAGAACATGAGCAGAGGCTAAAGCTAGGACACTGGCTAGGAACTAAGGCATAAACATGGCAAGAACACAGGCACGGAACATGGCAAGAAAGCTCACGGACAAAAATACAGACAGACACATGGAAACCAGCATGGAGACTAACCATCAAGACAGCACACACTAGACCACTAACAATCATAAGACAAGACACTACATGCAACAACACAACTCCAAGAATGTGACAAGAGACAAACAGAGGCTAAAGCTAGGACACTTGCTAGGAACCACGGAATAAACATGGAAAGAACACAGGCAAAGAACATGGCAAGGAAACGCTCAGACAAAGATACCGACAGAGACATGGAAACTAAGCAACAACATAGGAGGATACCACAAGGACACAAACAAGACAGTGTGCGCACACCAGACCACTAAAAAAACAAGAGATAAGACAACACAAAGCAACAACAGACTACAACACAACAAGGATCAGGCAGGGAGTGTGGGGAGAAGAAGGCTTATAACCACACAGGTGGAAGAGGAAGCCCAAACCTGCTGCACACTGTGGGAATAAAGGAGTGCAAGATGTGACTGCCGCCCTCTATAGAGAGACAGGGAAATAGGGCAGCAGCCAAAATAGAGGAGCAGCATGGCCAGCATGGGAAAAGTCGCACAGCAACCGTATGTGGGAAGCAGCGGCACCAGGATAGGAACACAGGTACATCCGCGGTTCACAGCAGAGGCCGCGGCGTAAAGACAGGAACATGGCCATGACCGCGGCACGGACCGTGACACATATCTTCCTATCCCTCCCTCTCTCCTTCACTCGCCTTCCCTTTCGCTTCCCCTCCCTTCCTTTCTCTTCCCTCCTCTCCCTGCAGTGAAGCAGACCCCTCTAACCCAGCTAGGAGGTCTGAGGGAGCACTGTGATCTCCCCCAGGAGGTCTGGGCGGAGTCTTTATGGCAAACACTTTTGGTGCAATCCATAAGGTTATGAGTGGCTCTCTAATTAGTGAAGTTCAGGGCCAGACTGAGACTAAAAAGCAGCCCTGGCAATGAAGCCGAACCAGCCCTGCTACAATATTTCCCCCATATAGAAATAAAAAATGTTGTGCAATGCAGCAAATTTTGCTTAACCCCCCTCTCCATCACCAATCACTACTCCATTAAATTTGTTATACACACAATAGAATGAGGAAAATAAAAGGACCCAATCTCACTGTACCCCTAGGAATCACTTATGTCACATACTGTACCCCAAAATGTATTTTATTGCATACCATACACCAGACATGACATAACTCACTGCACCCCAGAAATTAATTATATTACACGTTAGCCACAGAAATTATATTACTAACTGCACCTTAGAAAGGAATTGCATATTGTACTCAAGAAATAATATGATTCACTGTACCCCAAAAATGTATTATATTATACACTGAACCCTAGAAATGCATTACATCACACTTTACCCCAGAAATTACATTACACCATACACCAGAGATTACATTACACACTGTATCCCAGAGATAACATTACTCACTGTACCCCAGAGATTACATTACACACTGTACCCTAGAGATTACTACATTACCCACTGGACCCCAGAGATTAGTTTCCACACTGTACCCCAGAGATTACTGCATTATTCCCCATACCCCAGAGATTACATTACACACTGTACCCTAGAGATTATTACATTATATACTGTACCCCCAGAGACTAACTACATTAGACAAGGCAAAACTAACTACATTAGACAAGGTACCCCAGAAATTGTGTGTGTACATATACCTATATTGAACACAGACTACACACTTGGGGTGGGTTCACATGATGGTTTTTTTGGCACTGGCAGGGTCGCTTGCTTGTTGGAAATTTGGTGCTTGCAAACGCAGAACTCCAACGAGCAAACGACCAAGATTGCCTGAAGCAGATTTCTGCTTCTCCTATCCTCTAGTGCTGTTAGTGCAGGAAAAACCTGGAAGAATTTTGTAAGTGCTGACAGTACACGCAGGAAATACTCAAGTAAAACCAGTGTCATCTAATGGATTACACTGATTTTACATAGGGTATAATGTAAATCAGTATCCTGTCACATTGGACGTCTGTACTGAGGCAGATCCAGCACTTAATCCACCCCAGAATCAGCATTCATATCTTCCACATGAATGTACCCTTAAAGGGGTTTTGCCACAATCTCATTTCATAATTTCTGCATCCAGCTCTTCAGCTCTGTGTGCTCAGAAGGGGCGTGTGTGATTTATTTGAATTGCATATCATGTGACCCAGCAGGATGACATAACCAGGACTTTCCTCTCTTTAGTCAAAGAAAGGTCTGTTTATGTATAGAGCAGTGAATAGCTCAGATGTAAAACTTTTGCCTCCAGACACAAGGGTCCTCGGTTCAAATCCTTGCAGGAACCAAACCTGTGGATTTAATTTCTCTTTATCAATGTACATACCTGATTGAGGTTTCTTTTTTTATTTTATTTGCACTGTTTGACTAATTACTTAGGGGTACAGAGGACGGGAGTAGAATGACAGCCCCCGGGGCTTGAACACTCAGTAGCTGCCTGACAGGAGAGGTGATGTCTGAGCATGTGCGACCCGGACTGAGTATCTCTCAGCCCTGGTCGTATCCCATGGAGATGAGCTGTAAACAATGGATCACTAAAGGAGCAGCTAAGACAAAAACGGTCCAGAATTTTTAATAATGATGAATGGTGAAAATGTTTATTATTTAATTTACAAACTTCCCACATTAATTTTACTTCGTGGCAAAACCCCTTTAAGATATGTTCACACGGCGTATAGCGGGGCACACTGTGCGCTCTGCTATATGCTAGGTGTTTTAGAAGTACATGCTGGCCAGTTCATACTTCTAAAATACTTTGGGGCTGGCCCCATTTACTTTCATTTTCCCGTGCGCATAAGTGAAGGGAAGACGTGACATGGCTAGACACATGGCTGTACAGTATATACATATCTCACATACAGTACATAAACTACTCACATGCACTCACAATGCCTGGCACCCTTGTCCCCTCCTTGCCTGTCTCCTGTAGTCTGGTGCAGTTTGCATTCGGCTAGAGCTTCTCTTCTTCTCTGATGAGGACAGAGCATAGAGGGAGTGGTATACAATGGGAGGGAAAGATACAGCCCCAGATACAGAGTGTGCTGGACTGTGAGCAGCGTTCTGATTGGTGAAGCCGCCCCTGCTGACTGCTGTTCTACCAATCAGCGCCGCTCTCACTCTGTACTGACACTTGAGGCTGCTACCTACTCTGTGCTTCCAAGATGCACAGAAATATAGAAGACAAAGGGTTAACATCTTTCTCCTCTGTGCTGCTCTCCCCACTTACTGTATTCTCATACTTTCAAATGGATTATTATTTATTGAAGTGGCTAAAAAGTGGGGGGGACCGTCCCCCACCTAGATAAAAGTGGGGGGGACCAGTCCCCTCCGTACTCCCCTAAAGTTACACCTATGCTGCATGACCAAGAAAACTATGGGCGACATGTATGAATGGGGTTGCGCCAGTTTTCTGCTGTACTTTGAGCCAAAAAGAATGCATGAACAGGTATACTCCAGAGTGTGGAGCGATAAGTCCCTTTGTAATGCGCCAAAGACACTTTTTAGTGTGCCACATTCGTAGAAGTAGACACATTTATGATTCTTTGACACCAAATCTAGGCACAGAACAGTTAGAACAGCCAGACCAGGTTAAAGGTGGTGCCTGAGCCAGACTTGTGGTATTGGCTCTACACTGCCCTGTATGACTTGCAGAAGAACAGCAAGACCAGGGTAAAGGTGGTGCCTGAGCCAGACTTGTGGTATTGGCTCTACACTGCCCTGTACGTATGACCTGAAGGGGAACAGCCAGACCAGGGTAAAGGTGGTGCCTGAGCCAGACTTGTGGTATTGGCTCTACACTGACCTATATGTATGACCTGCAGAAGTACAGCCAGACCAGGATAAAGGTGGTGCCTGAGCCAGACTTGTCGTATTGGCTCTACACTGCCCTGTATGTATGACCTGCAGAAGAACAGCCAGACCAGGGTAAAGGTGGTGCCTGAGCCAGACTTGTGGTATTGGCTCTACACTGCGCCTGTATGTATGACCTGCAGAAGAACAGCCAATACCAGGGTAAAGGTGGTGCCTGAGCCAGACTTGTGGTATTGGCTCTACACTGCACCTGTATGTATGACCTGCAGAAGAACAGCCAGACCAGGGTAAAGGTGGTGCCTGAGCCAGACTTGTGGTATTGGCTCTACACTGAGCCTGTATGTATGACCTGCAGAAGAACAGCCAGACCAGGGTAAAGGTGGTGCCTGAGCCAGACTTGTGGTATTGGCTCTACACTACCCTGTATGTATGACCTGCAGAAGAACAGCCAGACCAGGGTAAAGGTGGTGCCTGTGCCTTACTTGTTTTATTTGCTCTACACTGCCCCGTATGTATGACCTGCAGAAGAACAGTTTCATACATTCTGCCACATTCTACACTGCCTTAAACGGGTTTTATCACTACAAAGATCATGTCTCTGATTATGGGGACAGTAAAAATAAACACTTTTGTAATTGGTTTGCATTACCTCAGTCACTTGGTTTAGCAGATATGAGCTTTTCTGTAAATCTGTATTCTGTTTCTGCTGCTGCTGGCCGGAACATGCCCCCTGGCTGGATCCCGCCCCTAGACAGGAAACACCCTGGCCACGCCCCCTGCACTGTGATTGGCTGCCTGCACACTCTGTGTTTTCTCCCCTCTGAGCTGTTAAAATCGATAGTGAAACCAAGGTCTGCTGGCTGTATACACATCTCTAGGGTGAATGGTCTGGGCAATTACTGGCTGTTTAAGTCACAGATCCCCTCATATAACACAGTATTATAGAGTCTCCTGCCTGTTAACAGAGAGAACGGTAGGAGGGCAGTGTGCATTACTCCATATAACCCAGTCTGTTGCCTGGTAACAGAGGGGAAGGGGGGGCAGTGTACACTCCTCACATGTCTCATCAGTTCAGGCTGACTGTATAACTGCATATAGCACAGCAAGGAGCTTGTGGAGTCAGCCTGAAGCATTGCAGACATAGGAGCAGCATGCAGTAGGCTGTATAGCTGTTCTCTGTAGACATCCTTCTGCTTCTACTGCCTCACCCAGAATGATGATGTCACAGGTCTTCAGTGAGGAGAAACACGCCTCCTGGGATTAGAGACATGCCTGCTGACAGGAGAGACTCGCCCCTGGATTTCAAATTCAATCTCAGAGACTTAGCTAAAGATCACGAACACTTCAAACAATAAAACCCTTTTAAAGCTATTTAGATCTGGCCTGTCAGCACCAGGATTCATCTATGCCCTGAGTTTTAATAATCTGGCTGCCACAACAACAAATGCACATGATATGGCCCCCTCTTGCCTCTTCGCTTAGTGCTGAGTAACAGCGTTCGCATCTAATCAGAAGAGCTGAGAGGAGAGGCAGTTGAAGTGCCTAGTGCAGAGGTCTCTGGGCATTTAACATCCAGGGTCCACTAAGGGCAGGGTGTAATAGAATTGTGATAAAATGTCAATAAACTGCAATACAAAAACATCAGTTTATTGTACCAGTGATTGTGCCCTTTTTGTTTACTATAAAAAGAAAATAAAGTTTTAAGTTTTAAAATGTAAAACAATATTAAAGGTTTATATATAATCACTTTCTCTTTATCACATAGAAAAACTCATAAGAGTGCTTCCATAAGGGTATGGTCACGTGTTGTTTGGACCATTTTTTAGTGCTTTTTCTCACTGGAACCCAGCCCGAAATCAGCCTCAGACAGGTTTCAAATCATTCCTCACTGAATATAATGTAAAATATGTCCTGTCTTTCACACAAAGCATATTTAACAAGCGTAATTGTGAACCGTTTTTTGGATGCAATTACGTCCATAAAAATAAGTGACATGTCAGTTCTTGAGGCGTTTTTCGCTTGTAAAATCCCCATAGTAAACAATGGGGATTGTATTTTTCAATATACACTTCGAAAAAACGCTTCATAATATGCCTCTAATCAGATGTTTTTTAAGCCGATTTGGAAGCTGATTGTGAAGTGTAAATTTGCACTTCAAAAAACGTAGTGTGAACATATACTAATAGTCTGAAACATTAAAATATGACAAATTATTACTCATAATGAAAGTTGTAAAGAAACAAAAATATCAAATTGCTGTTTTTTGGTCACACTGCCTGCCAGAAAAAAATTATTAAAAAGTTATTGAAAAATCACTAAATGGTGTCAACAATAACTATAGCTTACTCCCAATAAAACAGATATTAATCTTAGACTTTGGTGATCCAAACCAAGTTATATTTTTAAAAAACGTTTTTACTTTTTCAAAGTAGTAAAACATAATAAAAACCATATAAATTTGTTATCGTTTGAAGCCTACTGACCTACTGAAGGAAGTTAATCTGTCATTTTTACCATGTTGTAAACACTATAAAAATGAAACTGAAAAAACAATGCTGCAATTTTTATTTAACTTCTACCTAAGAAATATTTCCCTACACATTATATGGTACAATTAATATTACCACTGAAAAATACAACCGTTTCTTTAAAAAATATTTCAGCATATAGTTTTGTTGATGGAGGCAAAAAAAGTTATGGCTCTTGTAAGATGGCAATGAGTAACACAAAAACAAACACTGGTGTAGAGGGAAAAGTTTGAAAAATTCAATCAAAAGAAAGTTCTTGTTTGTGCAGCAGAGTTGGGTCCTTGACGTGTTTAAAGCGGAAGAAATTCCCATTTCTGCCCCTTAAGTATCTTTGGGTCAGAAGTTAGGAGACTACCCACCAGCGAGGGTGGCCTTGATAACAAGACTAATTAATACATTTGCCTAATTATACAGATTTATCATTCCAAAATTTTGGGAAACTGGTTGACAATCCATGTGGAAGCTATAATACCCACCGTATGAGGTTTAGGTCTCATAAACATTTAATCCTCATGGTTCTGTAAAATGGAATAGTAGGTACTCTGTGTGCCGCCAAATGGTACCTTAATGAGGTACTATATTGTTTTTGACAGTGAAGTTTCTAGGGAAGAATACATCTCTAGTATGGCATGCGATGGAACTTGACTTAAAGGGGTTGTCTCGCTACAAAGAATAGCTTTCAAATTGTAGGGAACACAAAATAAAGACATTTTCCAAATATATTGCATTGTTCCTCTGTTTTCCCTAAAGAGATACAAGTGAATTTATTACCTCCCTGGCTATTTCAGTTCCCTCAGTAACTGACCTGTAAACAAATCTCCTGGGGCTGTTTGTTCAATGAGATAACAGAGAGTGAGTCATCACACAGGTCAGCAGTGTCAGTCAGTGTCCTGTGCTGCCAGACAGTAAAAAAGCTTGATTTATCTCAAGTAAACAGCTCTGTAATTAGGGCTTTTGTTTTGGGGATCAGATAAGAAGTCCTTTGAGTAGTTTGAGAAGCTAATCTAATCTAATTAGCATCTGAAAGCACAACTTAGCTGTACAAGCAGGGAGCTTATGCAAATTAGTATGAACCAGGAAGTGACAGAGAATTTCTTTCATGCATTCTTTGAAACCCTGTGGGGAGACAACTCCTTTAAGTTAGCAATTAACCTAAATTTGACTTGAATTTCAGCAATTCGATTTGGATTGGCTAGAACTGAATTTTGGTGAAACCAGCAGTATATTGACCCAAATTCTAACTCCAACCCTATCTCTAGGCAAAATTTAGGAAACATTTGAGTTAACTTTAAGCTCAAATGTTGCTCAGATGTCCTTTCTTTATCGTCAGATATTTACTAGATGTGTAGTGGTGTTCCTTTGCAATTTAGAGGTATTTTGCTGTTATAAGTCATTTCTAGAGGCCAGAAAACACATGCTGAATTCTCTACCCCCAGAATTTAACCCCATACCGCCGGAGCCAGTTTAGGCCTTCCTGACAGAGCCCTGGTTTTAAAATCTGACATGTGTCACTTTATATGAGAATAACTTTTTGACACTTTTACCTATCCATGTGATTCAGAGATTGTTTTCTCGGTACACATTGTGCTGTAAGTTAGTAATACATTTTGGTCTAAAAAGTCCTTGTTTATTTGTGAAAAATATCAAAATATCATGAAAATTTGGAAGTCCAAAAATTTCTGCGTGTAAGACAGAGTTATTCCACTCAAAATAGTTTAAAACTAGCATCTGCCATATGTCTACTGTAGGTTGGCATCATTTTTTAAATGTTATTTTTTTAACACATTAAGGGGCTTAGAAATATAGTAGTAATTTTTAACATTTTCATTGAAATTTGCAAAATAGATTTTTTTAGCGACTAGACCAGTTCTGATGTGGCTTTGAGAGGCCTGTATGTTAGATACCCCATCTAAGAAACTACACCCCTTAAAGTATTTAAAAAAGCATTTAAGAAGTTTGTTGACTCTTTAGATTAAAGCAAAGTGGAGGTGAAATTTAAAAATTTAACTTTTTTTGCAGATTTTAAATTTTTATTAATTATTCACTGGAACACACTAGATGTGACCATGGACATGCAGCTTAATATTGTTTCCTCAGATTCTAACGTTTTCAGAGATATCCCATATGTGGACTGAGTGCGCTATTTTGCTCAACCACAAGCCTCAGAATAGGAGGAGCACCTACTGGACTCTGGGGGTCTCATTTTCATTACAATTTTATTTAGGTGCCATTTCAGGTTTGCGGACACCCTAAGGTGCCAAAAACTAATAAACTCCCCTAAAAAGACCCCATATTGGAAACTACACCCCTTCAGGAATAAAATCCAGAGGGGCAGTGAGTATACGGCCCCCCCAGGTGTTTCACAATTTTTTTTAGCGTTCAGCTCTGAAAATAAACTAAAAATATTTTTTCCAATTATCTGCAATTTTAGCTGAAAAAGTTAAATTTTTACAAGGAATCCTGGAAAAAAAAAACAAATGGGTTACGCAATTTCTTCCAAGTTCGGCAATACCCTACGTGTGGGTGTAAACTGCTGTTTGGGCGCTTGGCAGGGTGTACAAGGGAGGGAGTGTTATTTGGCTTTTGGAGCACAGATTTTGGTGGGCCCATATCTCATTTACAAAGCCCAGAAAGTACCAGAACCAGGGGCGTTGCTAGGGTTCCAAAACATCTGGGGCTCGGGCCCTTAAGTTTTTCTGAGTAGGGCTGGGTGCACACGCCATTTTTCACGCCACTTTGTGAACTGCGGTTGTATTTTTACAGAGAAAAACCTTCTGTTCCTGTCACTGATTTTCTGCACATTCCACACAGATCCCGTCCATCTCCTCAGCAGTCGCTGCACAATGAAAATCAGCGATGACAAATCTGCTTTTTCAAAAAATCTCACCTCTGTCTGACAGTGTAATACCTAACAAATAAGTCACCAAATAATCCACCGATACATGAAGCAAATACATCAGACGAATCAATGTTACTGAAAACTCCTACAAAACCAAGACCCAAAGCTATTACTACTTACGGATCAAATAAAACTGCCAGACTATGACCAAACGTGACCACCATGCGTTCACCGGCTCTGAAGACATATACCACCGCCATACAGTGACCAGATAGTGGTTGATACTAGTTGTATGTAGGCTCAGCAGAAGTATAAGTGATTTCACTGCAGTTACATTTGGTGACTTACAGGAGACGCCTCTGAAGAGTTGTTCTCTTTCTCTTCTTCTTTTCCATCTTTCCCAGACGCCATGATGACTTCTACCGTCCACAACTCTTCACTGAAAAATTTACAAAACAAACATCTTAGATTCCTTACTGTATCAGGACTTCTCTAAAAATTCCTATCTCTATACAAACTCCCCATCTATAGTGCCCCAAATGGTAATAATTACCCCCTTGTGTCCCAAACGGCTATAGGGCTCCCACTTGTGCACCGAGTTTTAGTCTTGTTTTGTAAACCAATAAAGGAAGTAGTGAAATTCCCTGAGACAATATGTAGGCACACCCCCAAATGTAGGTAGTCCTCAGTTAGGTAGCTAAAGTTATAGGTCCCCCAATAGGTAGGTATCGCGTTCCCCTATTTAGTAGAAAGGTAGTTATATAGGCCACAGAATAGAAATATAAGTGGAAATATAGATGCCTATTATGCAGTTATATAGGCCCCTGTAGGTAGTTTTAGGCCCCCTGTAGGTAAATATTTGCCCACTGTAGCCAGGTTATTAGCCCCCTTAGCCAGGTAATATGCCCCCCTTAGCCAGGTAATATGCCCTCCTTAGCCAGGTAATATGCCCCCCATAGACAGGTAATATGCCCTCTTTAGCCAGTAATATGCCCCCATAGCCAGGTGATATGCCCCAATAGCCAGGTGATATGCCCCAATAGCCGGTAAAATGCCCCCTTTAGCCGGTAATATGCCCCCATAGACAGGTAATATGCCCTCTTTCCTAATAAAAATAAAATAAATAAAAGCTACTTACCTCAGCACGGTCCGCGCGTTCAGGTCCGGGAGCTGGTGAATGGTGTAAGCGGCGTGACGTCACCACGGCGTTTACGCCATCACGCAGGGTCCAGGACCTCCGTGGCCGGCAGAGCTGCCGGCTTAGAGGATCCCAGCGTCACAGGGGGCGTGAGGAAAGCGATGCGTCACTCCCCCTGCGACGCCGACGTGTATGCAGGGCCGTATTTACATCTCATGCTGCCCTAGGCACTGCGCTTGAAACTCCCCCCAACTTAGTAATGTATGGTTCACACAGCGTTTGTTTTTTTCTGCTTTTTTGGGGTAATCCACCCCCAAAAAAGCTTCAAATATGACAGTAAAACGACTCCCATTTATTGCTATGTAAAATCAGCGTCATTGTATTGACGACACTTTTTTACTTCAATATTTTTGCCACATGCTGTAAGCAGCCAGCAGTTAGGTATATATAGCGCCCCCTAGTATTAAGGCAAGTGTATATAGAGCCCCCCCAGCATTTAGGTATATAAAGTGCCTTCCAGTAGTTAGGTAGATGTATATAGGGCCCCTCAGTGGTTAGTTAGGTGTATATAGGCCCCCAGCAGTTAGGTAGGTATATATAGAGCCCCCCAGAAGTTAGGTATATATAGTGCCTCCCAGTAGTTAGTTAGGTATATATGGGGCCCATACTCACCTCACCTTTCTTCTATTCTCCCGCTGGACTTCTCTTTGACATCATCACACTGCCCACTCCGGGACGCCCGTTCCGCCATCTGATAAGTCTAGAGATAGGCTTAGGGCCTAGTACAGGCAGCGGCGCAATGACATCATTACATCACGCCACTGCCTCCAGTGGCTGAACAGCCGGAGTCAATTGCTAAACGCTTATCAATCAGCTTAACAATTGTTAGTGACTTCACAACGCAGTAAGTTATAGGTCTGCCAGTATGTGGATATTTAGTTTATGTCTCCCAGTAGGTAGGTATATCAGTTTATAGGTCCCCCAGCAGGTAATATATGCCTATATAGGCAGGTTATAGGTCCCCCCAGTAGGTATATAGGCAGGTTATAGGTCCCCCAGAGGTTATATAGGCAAGTTATAGGTCCCCCAGCGAGTATATAGGCAGGTTATAGGTCCCCCAGCGGGTATATAGGCAGATTATAGGTCCTCCAGTAGGTATATAGGCAGGTTATATGTCTCCTAGTGGGTATGTAGGCAGGTTATAGGTCCCCCAGCATGTATATGAGTAGGTTATAGGTCCCCCAGGAGGTAATATAAGTAGGTTAATAAGTCCTCAGCAGGTATAAGGCAGGTTATAGGTCCCTCAGTAGGTATAAAGCAGGTATATAGGTCCACCCAGTGGGATATAGGCAGGTTATATATCCCCCAGTGGGTATATGCAGGTTATAGGTCCCAAGTATGTATATAGGTAGGTTATAAATCTGCCATCAGGTTCTTCCTTCACAGGTGGTGTGACGTCATTAAACCGTGCAGGCAGCGGGATGACACACTCTGTGCTTTGTACTCTGGAGAGCCTTCCAATAGTCCTTGGCGCTGCTGCCATCACCAATCACCAAGGTCTTGAACCAATACCTCAGTGATTGGTATCGACTTGGGACCCTAAGGCCATGTCCCCACTGCATGGGTTTTCGGTCGGTTTTTCAGCCGGTTTGCGGTTATTCAGACCGCCTGAAAAACCGGCCGAAAATGAGCACAATGGTGCTCTATGGAAAACCCGCGCAGCAGTTCCCACTCCCCACTGCACGGGTTTTCCGTCTGGCGGCAAAACATTGAGCAAGCACCATCTTCCATCCGAAAACCGGACAGAATCTGTGCTGCTCAATGGGAGTGGGGACGGCCGCAAAACAGGACAAATAACGGCCGGCAAACCGACCGGTATTTGTCCACTGCCGTGGGGATGCGCCCTAACGATCGGTGTATTTCAGTCTCACCCTGCTTTGAGCAGGCAGCAGCTGAGATCGCTGCATCTCTGAGTATATATAACCCAGTGAGGCAGCTAGGTGATGAGGGGGGGTCCTGTGGGCCTCCTGGCTAAGGGGCCCGTTCGCAATTGCAGCTGCTGCAACCCCTGTAGCTACGCCACTAGGAACAGTGCAGGTGCGTTTTTGATACATTTTGGTGCATAAAATGTGCATTTTACACACCAAAAGGCATATAAAAAATATAGCCATACACTCATATATTAACATACACATTTATATACAAAAATGCACACACTGTAAACTAACCTGTAGACTTCGGTGGTGGGGGGGTCATGACACAGAAGAGCTGCTCCTGGATAGTGCTGGTGACATCCCCAGGCGCAAAGGAGGCGGGGGAGACACAGCACGGACAGTGAGGAACTTCCTGCCTCTGAGCTCATCTCCAGCCGTGCTGTCAGTGCGCCCCCTCCCCCTGCTCCCTGACCCGACAGACAGCAGGCTCTGCTGCGGTGCTCCTGAACACCAGGACTGTGGAGCAGCCGCAGCCAAGAGAAAGTCACAGCACCCAGCCTGCCACAAAGCTGCCCACCCCCTCTCCCTCCACAGAAAAAGCAGCATTTTAACACACACGTAGGACCTGAGCAGGAGGAGGGCAGGGGACTAAAAAAAAAACAGAACGTGCATTTGCTATTACTGGCCGCTGGTGGCGCCCCCTGCAGGCTGCCGCCCTGTAAGTACAGCCCTGCGTGTATGTACAGCGCTCAGCAAGCGCTGATACATACGGGGGGAGAAGACAGGACGGGAACGATCCGTCCTGCCTCCTCCCCGACTCTGACAGATCGAGACTCAGGGCACAGGCAGATTCATTCGGGGCTCGTGCCCCAAATGAATCTGCCTAGCGACGCCCCTGACCAGAACAGGTGAAAACTTCCAGAAGTTGCCCCATTTTGCATTCAACACCCCTCAGGGATCTCATCTAAGGGTGTATTGTGCATTTTTGCCGCACTGGTGTTCCATAGTTTTTTTTAGCATTGGGCCATGAATGGTGGGAAAAAATGCAGTTCCGCCATTGTTTTTGGGCTTAAATTTTACAGTATTCACCATACGGGATAAATGACGGGATAACTTTACTATGGGGATTGGTACAACTGCAATGATATACATTTTATATTGTTTTTTATGTTTTAATACTTTTACACAATAGAAGTGAGTTTATAAAAAGTTGCGTTTTTATGTTGTCCTGTTCTGATAGCCATAACGTTTTCAATTTTCTGTATACGGAGCTGATTGTGGGCTTGTTTTTGGGAGATGAGTTGATGTTTTTATTGGTACCATTACGGGGTGCATGTGATGCATTGATCACTTTTTATTAAGGTTTTTGTGATGCATTTTGAACAAAATACAGCAATCCTGGTAGTGTTTTTTTTTTTTTTTTACAGCGGTCACGTGGCAGTATAAATGACATGCTAGTTTTACTCAGCAGGTTGATACAATTACAGTGATACCAAATTTGTATATTTTTTCAATGTTTTACTGCTTTTACACAATAAAAACACTTTAATTCGAAAAGGAAAACACATTTTTGCATCACCATAGCCATAACTTTTTTTTATTTTTAAGTTTAAGTTTATGGAGCTGTGTAGGGACTTTTTTTGGCGGGATGAGTTGGCGTTTTTATTGGTATCATTTTTGGGGGGACAAGACTTTTTGATTGCTTTTAAATCCACTTTTTTGGAAGGCACGGTGAAGAAAATACTGCAATCCTAGCAGTGTTTTTTATTTTTAATAGCGCTCACCGTGCAGTATTCGTGATAAGTTAGTTTTACTCTGTGGGTTAAGACAATTACGGTGATACCCAATTTATATTGTTTTTTTTTATGTGGAAGCACATTTCTTTTTTTTTTTTTAAGTGTTTTTATTGTGTAAAATAATATTTATGCATCGCTGTCTTCTGATGGCCATAACTTTTTAATTTTTCCGTATACAGGGCTGAGTAAGGACTTTTTTTGCGGGATGAACTGACGTTTTAATTGGCACCACTTTGATGTTGATACGAGTTTTTGATGACTTTTTACTTCATTTTATGTGCTGCGGGATGAACAAAAATCGCAATTCTGTGACTGTTTTTTTTTTTTTTTTATGGCCTTCACCGTACGGTTTAATTAACATGACAGGTTTATAGGGTGGGTCGTTATGCAATACCAAATACGGGTACTTTATTTTTGATTTTTTTTGGGGGCGATTGGCATTTGTAAAGGGGAAAAGGGCGGTGTACGTGTATTTTATTTTTTTGTGTTTTTGTTTTACTTTTACACTTTTTTTACTTTTTCACACTTATTTCACTTTTCCCCAGAGGGGAATTGTATGAACGATCGTTCATACCCTATAAATCAGATGGGTGCAGAATCTGTTTACGTGCTGCATCGTCATCTGCTTGCATTGTGCCTGAAAACAAGATGAGGGAACAAGGCCGAGAGATCTGCGTTCTACCAGTCAATAGTGTATTGGCTTTAGAAATGCATGGAGCAATAATATACAGATGTTACAAAGATTATTTGGCATAGATAACTTAGATATGTCAAAAGTCATTGAAACCTCAAGAACAAAGAAACTTTGAAATAATTTTCTGTGCCACAGGTATGATAATGCATAGTGTTGCTCAAATAGCTCAAGAGCAGTGCACTTGTCACACTGTATGCCGAGGTTCCCTATTCCAGACATATTGGTTTGGCCAATAATACACAGCATTAGTTGGTTTTGTCTGACAACATAATATATCAATATCAATATTTAAAAATGGTGATAAGTTCAAGTGTTATGAATGGTGGCTTTCTTCTTGGAACATCTGAAGGAAAAAAGTCTTGTACATTCGCGAGCGGCTGCAGTGTATAGCATGCAACACCGATAAGCATGAGCATGGGAGAGAGATTGGCTGCAATCAGAAGAAGGCCATCCCGGGCAAAAATGTCACACAATTTGGGATTTACAACATTGCGCTTGTACATTCTACACTTATACTATTAGATTATATAGTATCGCATATATAAAAATATTGCTGCAGCCCTTCCTCCTCCTCCTTTCATATATAAAAGACATGTGGCTCCTGTTCCTCTTCTGTGATGGCTAAAGCTAAGGGACCTGTGGAAACATCACAGTCATAAGTCACACAAGACGTGTTGCCTATTGAACACACTGCAGGATAAAATAAAAGTGCAGTGTAACAAAGCTGTTTCCTGGAGTGGGTGAGGCTTGCGACCAGCAAAGATACCCCTCCCTTTTCAATGCAACTGGCACCCCAGGTGGCCATCCACCTCCTGCAGTCCAAAAATAGCTTTGGTGGTGAAACAGATTGGAACACCACAGCAGAGAAACACCGTACACTAATCTAATTAAATTTGGCCAAAAATTATAAATGACACATTTTAAAGGAAATTTCTTCAAAAGTAAACAAAAACAACAATTATCAGTTAAACATAAACTAAAACACTCTTGAAGGGGTTTTCTCACCATGCTGTTTTACACAGCCACAGGCAGCTTCAGACTCACACTTGGTGGTTTGGCTGTGGGTGTTTCTATAGCAGTGATGGGCATATCAACCCTGCTATTCCTAGCTGATCCTGTTACAATGACATGACTAGAGATCTGACGCCTTGTGCACCACAGTTTACAAACCTCCAGAAAAGAGTTAACGCTTGTCAGCAAGTTATGTAAACAAGATTCAGTCTTTCAAGATAACGAACAGCAGGGAGTGACATTACCAGCCCGACCAGGGCTCCAGCCCAGAGCGGAGAGAGATGGCTGGTAACTAGCAAAGCTTGTGTGCAATAGCAAGAGATAAGATCTGCTGTTAACTCTGAAGAGCAGCAAAGTCAGAGCAGCAGTGTATTTATTTACCTATGCCTACATGCAGAGGCGTAACTTAAAGGGGATATATCGCTTCTTCAGTTGGGCTATTCTCTTGAAGCTTGATGCTCTCACGTCCTGAAATCCAAGGGCGTTAATGCCCCTCCCAGCTGGGTGTTTCTTAACTTATGACATCAACCCCCCGTCACTGTTCATGCTGGCTCCAGTGTGTCCCCCCCCCCCCCCCTCCACATATCACTGTCCTCTCTCTATGAAGTCTTATTATGTAAGAGCTGTTTACATACCACAGGCCTGCATTCAGTCTAAATAGTCTTCTATGAACTCAGCACTGATCTCTCACAGCTGGAGGTTTGCTACAGTTGAATCCATCCAGAACACAGATCCGTCTCCCTTCATGTTTACATAAGGCACCGACGCACAATTCTGCTGTTTTCTGATTGTAGCAGTAGCTGCAGTGTCAATGAGGAACAGTTAGCTGTATAGAGTTAAAATTTTGTCGGCCTCTTACACGCAGGAGCATTAAGGCACTGTGGCACAATTATGCTGTTTTCTGATTATAGAGACAGCTGCAGTGTCAATGAGGAGGCAGCTAGCTGTATAGAGTGAAATTATTGTCTGCCCCGAATTCTGAGTGAGAGGCAGGAAGGCAAGCTCCGTGAATACGGCAGTCCAGGGGCAGAACAGAATGTAAATTATTAGAGCCCTCAGCTAATGAAATGCAAGGAGGTGGGATCCAACTATCACTGGAGAAGTTTGTTTACAGAAAACAAAGATAAGGGAGACTGTGAGAACAAGTCATCTTTGCTAATGACATCCAATTGCAAAGTTGCTTGTTTTCACTGTCCCCTTATTCTGAAGGCCATTTAATGAAATGATACAACCCCTTTAAACTCTTGGGTCCTAGTGTAAAAAGTGAAATGGGGCCCACAGCTACCATGTGCCATTTACAATACTGGTGTCTTCTCATGTGGTAGAAGGGCTTTTGGCCCCCTCAAATTACAGGGCCTGGTACCCTGGCGCCCCTACCTACCGTACTTGATTAAAGCTCAATCAATGAAATAAGAACACCCCTTTAAAGTGCACCTATCACCAAAAATGTTATTAGAGAAATGGTAAGGCATTAAAAAAATAATACAGTCTTTAATTATACCTGCTTAAAAAAATTAAAACTACCCAGTGAAAATAGGCTTTACATGTCACGTGCCTGTTACGTAAATCACCTGACTTCAGCTAGAAGTCACTGTTAGGCTCACTATGTACCAGATGTCAGTGAGGCCCCTCCCCAATGTGCTCTGCTGCTGATGTCCCGACCTCTAGAGTAATCTTATCTTGGCCTGAGTGCTGCCGAGATGGGAGATTTAGGGTATGTGCCCAGTAACATACGCTTTTTTAGCTGCGTGTTTGGATCCGTCTGTTGGTCCCCAAACAGACCCAAACACGCAGCTTACAAATAGCAATGTGCTTTTACATTGCTTTTAATACGAGACACGCATCGGCGTTCACATGAGTGAAATAGCTGTAAGACAATGATCTATGGATGATACCCCTATATAATGGTCATACAGTGACCACATAATACAGGGAGCAAATATCACTGTACTGACCAAAACAAGACTAATATTATCATTGATACCACTATACAAAGATGCAATACTACTGCCACACCATGATCACTTAGTGACCGCATAATACCACCACATATCACCACCACATAGTGACCGAATAATGCCACCACATATCACCACCACATAGTGACCGAATAATACCACCATATGTCACCACCACATAGTGTCCGAATAATGCCACCACATAGTAACCAAATAATACCACCACATCATGACCACATATCACCACCACATAGTGACTGAATAATACCTCTACATATCACCACCACATAGTGACTGAATGATACTGCCACACCATGACCTCATATCACCATCACATAGTGACTTAATAATACCACAACATCATCATAACATATCACCACAACATAGTGACTGAATAATACCACCACATATCACCACCACATAGTGACCGAATAATACCACCACAACATGACCACATATCACCCCCACATAGTGACTGAGTAATACCACTATATAATGACCACATATCTCCCCCACATAGTGACTGAATAATACCACAACATCATGACCACATATCACCACCATATAGTGACTGAATAATGCCACCACATATCACCACCAAATAGTGACTAAGTAATACCATCATACTTTTCCTGAATATAAACTATTACTCTACTTCTAATATTCCTGCCATGCAGTGACCATATGGTAGTGGTGGGGTAGATGTCAGTTTTATACAAGCTTTTCAGACTTATAAGTGATTACAGTGCAGTTACATTTAATGTCACACAGATGATGTCTTCTATGCATGGAGTCGTTATTTTTCCATTTTCTTTATCGGATCCAGACGATCCATGGCGATTTCTCCTGGCCACGACTCACTTCTGCAGAAATTACCACACAAACATCTTAGACTTCTCACTTTCAGCACTTCCCTTCCAATTCCTACCTCTGATACAGGTGCCACCCCATTAAGTAAGTAGGTAGTAATGTTGCCCACCATTAAGTAGGTAGGTATATAAACCTCCAGTAGGTAAATATGTAGGCCCCAGTAGGTAGGCATAGTAGCCACCTGTAGGTATATACTATTTTAATAGCCAAAACACTGTGACCCTGCTACTGATAGGAGCCACTGACTGCTGTGCATACAAGCCTGGAATTCTGGAGCATACAAGCTTGGAATCACTGAACTGCCAACCTCAAGATGGCGGCTCTCATCAGCTGTTTATTAGATAGTTCTGTGATGGCATAATGACTGTATTTATAGCATATAGCCGTTTATTTCATGTTTAGTTATATTGCCCTGTTCCCTTATGTAATGTAACTTAGTATGCTTTATGGTGATAAATACTCTTTAAGCATCATTCACTTTTCGGAAAAATAATTATTATGCAATTTATTCCATTCGTATACATAGCTGCTTTCATAATTCTGCTGGTTGTTCTTGGAAATAGACAACAGATTTGCTCTACTTCAATGGCAGATGTGACCTCACAGTTCAGTTCTAACTCCCAATACACTCTTGGCCTCATGTATGAAAACTGACTTGGTCTAAGACTTTCCTTTTTCCCCATCGCACCCAACCAGCGCCCCCCCCCCCCTCCCCTTTAATTTAGTGCTCTGAAAAAATGACTTGTTGCTATGGGCAACAAAGAAAGTCGTAGACCTCAACCGTTTTCATACATGTCCCATTATATGTTAGATATGCACATAAACTGATATACAAACATCCTGTAACTCAAATGCTTTGAGAAAACATCGTAGAGATATTTTGTATTGCTGTACAAAATGTTTGTAAAGCTAGAAACACTTTTTATATATTTTTTTTTTAGACTTGTTTAAAAGTAAAGCGCTCCTTTATACAGTATACAAAAATGTGTTGAACAATTATGTGCATCATCTAGTTATTGCAGACTAGGTACGTAGCTAATATAGCACCATCTCATGTTCAAAGTGTATGGCAATGGGCACATCCACCTTATCAGCAGAGTGCTAATGGAGACACGTGCTCAGTCACTCTCCTCACAGTCAGGTCAGAGCAGTTAAAAGAAATAGCTTTTTGACTGTATATAACAGTATATACAGTATAGCTGTGAAGACTCCTTCTTCTTAGCTGCTTAGGATTATAGAATTGAATTGGAAAATAGGAAGGGAAAATATTGTCAGGAGACTCATCTGCCAGAGCCTATTCCCAGCAGCATAGATCAGTCATAGCACCAAGGGATACATGGAAGCAAAGAATGGTGACAAAGATATTTTTTATGCTACAAACTTTTACAAACAGATGTCAACTGTCTTTTAGGAGCTTTGGTAACACAGTATTTAAAGATCTGCAATATTATCTTAGTGAAAGAGAAGTTAATACGCAGGAGAAATGTTCAGAAATCAACAGTCAGATAAAGTAAACCTGGATGAAATAAACGTATACTGCACTGTACCTATTCTAAGAATAAAAAGAGAATGATATAAGGGTGAGGTAGACAGACCTTTTTTTGCTGCAAATTTGATGTATTTTTGCCTCTAAGGGCTCGTTCACACGGCTTATTTCGCAACGGATTTACAGCCGTATTTACGATAGTAAATCAGTTGCGAAATCAGTTACAAATAAGTAACTGGCCGTTTTACAGTGATTTTAATGGGAAATACGTGTTTATCGTTCAGATGACACTTTTTCCGTCCAGGATTGCGGCCGCAATCCGTCCTGAAAAACAATTAGCATGTCACTTATTTCCGGACGGATTCACCCCATATATGAATGGGGATTGTGAATCCGTCGGGAAATCAGTGCCAAATACGTGCCACACTTAGTTACACTTATTTGCAACTGATTTGTAACTGATTTCGGAACGTATTTACGATTGGAAATCCAACGTAAATACGTTCTGAAATAAGCCGTGTGAACATTACCTAAAACAGATTGTGTATGTTTTATATATAAAATTTATTTTTAATCAATAATATGTCTCACTACAAGGATTGCTTTTAATGTTAAGGATCTTGCAAACACAAGTCACTTTGCAATATGTGTCCATTAACAGTGTCCTACCTATTCCTAGATATCCCCTCTTGTATGGGCTGCATCAGCTCCTCGGGTCGCTATAGCTACAGACCTGTTTGATTTATCCTGATAGGCTAACAGCACTGGTTGCTATAGCTACAGACCTGACTTCTACTGCAGCCTAGTGGAAGCCAGTAAACACACCCCTGAATTCAAAGTGAAACCAAGAAAACAGGACATAGGTAAGATGAATCAATGTAGTGAGACAACCCCTTTAAGGACGGACCTTGCGTTTTTTTTGGGGTTGACACATTTGTTTTTTCATCCTCACCTTCCAAGAGCTATAACTTTTTTATTTTTCCACTTACCTAGATATATCAGGGCTCTTATTTTGCGGGACAAGACAAACTTTCTAATGGTGTTATTCACCATACTAAAAATTTACTGGAAAACTGCAAAAAAATTCCAAGTGGGACACATTGTGAAAAAAAAACATACATGCGCCAGGTTTGCGGGGTTTTCTTTTGTTTAGGGCATTCACTCTCTGGTATAAGTGATGTGTTCTCTGCATTCTGCATGTTGATATCATTCCGGCAATACCAAACGAGCAGGGTTTTCGTTATGTTTTGGTACTGTAATGGCGCCATGGTGCCATTTTCTGTGACCAATTACTTTTTTGTACTAACACCTACGGACTTGAGCAGGATGTATTTTTTGTGGGCTGAAGTGTACTATTTATTGGTACCAGTTTGGAATACATGCGACTTTTTTGTTCAAATTAATTCCAATTCTTAGAGGACATGAAATGACCAAAGAAAACCGCAATTTTGGCATTTGGAATTTTTTTCTTCTACGGTGTAAAGCATACGGAAAAATTATGTTATATTTTAATAGATTGGACTCTTTCAAACACGGCACTACCAAATATGTGTAACTTTTTATTATTGTATTTTTTTATTTGTAAAATGGTGAAAGGGGGGGTGATTTGAACTTGTAATTTTTTTAAATTTTACACATTAAAACTTTTTTTTTACTTTAACTGTGAGTTCACATATAGGGTGCGCGATCGTTTATACATCCTAATGCATTATGATACTATGCATTAGGGTGTACAAAGATGGCAAAAAACATTGCAGCGATGGAAGCCTTCAGAAGACTTCCAGCTGCCATGTTAACAATCGGAGTGAAGAATGGTGCGCGGCACAGTTTCTCATTAATTTAGATGCCGCGGCCATCTTTACAACGGCATCTAAGGGCATGTCCCCACTGAACAGGTTTTTGGCCGGTTTTTCAGGCGGTTTGCGGTTTTTCAGACCGCCTGAAAAACCGGCCGAAAATGAGCAGAACGGGGCTCTATGGAAAACCCGCGCAGCAGTCCCCACTGCACGGGTTTTCCGCCCTACTGTTTTGTCGCCGGCGGTCCGGGAACCGGACGGAACATGTGCATGTCAGTGAGAGGGGGGAGGGCTGTTCTCCGCTCATCGCGAAGTAAAACCGCCCCCCCCCCGCGGCTGTGAGGACGGCCGCAAAACAGGACAAATACCGGCCGGCAAACCGGCCGGTATTTGTCCTGTGCTATGTGAACGGCCCCTAAGGGTGCGTTCACACGGCAATGGACAAAAACAGCTCTGTTTTTGCCGCTCATTTCAAGCTATTTTTGGACTGTTTTTGTCATCAAACCGGTCTGTTTTTCAGCTGTTTTCGGTTTGTGAATTGTTTTTCGTACTGTTTTTGTCACTGTTTTCCCAACGGTTTTTGGACTGTTTCTAAAGCTGACTAGTGTACTCGGTGCAAAAGTATGGCTGATTGGTGCAAGAAACCATGTGATTTATTTATCTCACCAGTGGTCACTCCCTGTGGATTCCAGTGGCCACCCTTTGAATTGTCTGAGCAAATTGATTTTCTGACACCGAAAAAAATTTATTTTGGTAGAATTAATTATCTATATGGGAAATTTACATAGGATGTAATCCCATATGATAGTTAATTGACCATATTAATATATTCTATCTTGGTTAATGAAAAACTACATATCATTAAAAAGCTAAATAAAATGGACACAACAACGTAAACTTGTAAATAAAACTTTTTATGTAAAAAAAAATTATAAAACTTTCCAAAATCAATGTTACCCCCCACCCACCACCCCATTACAAAAAATTACCAAACCCCGCCAACAAATAAATTTTTTTTATAAAATAATAAATAAATGTTTAAAACATAATTTAACTTAATTAACATAAATAAAAAAACTTTAAATTAAATAAACAGGAATGTCAACAAGGATCTAGGGCGAAATTGCCCTTAAAGACCACTAACACAAAATAAAAGTAACATAATTCAAACTGGTGATATGTGGGGGAGGCCAATTCTGACAGAAACGAATGGGGAGGTTGTGAAGGTGGTGGTGGTGCTACTGGTTGTGGAGGTGGGGCATGCTGGTACCCACTGCTGGGGTATTGGGGCACCCAATTTCTATACATAGGTGCCCCAGCAGTGGGGGGTGGGGGGTGAGAAGTGGCTTGAGTTGGTGGTGGTGGAGGACAGGGAAACATGGGTGGGATAGGAGCGGGGCAGAGGTATACAAAAGAGGGGTCTTCAAGGGCAATTTCACCCAAGACCCTCTCTCTAAGTGCTGGTGGAAGAGGTGCACCAGGCATGGCGAGTAACCACCGCAGGGACGATATTACCACACCAATCTCCGGCAGAGGACGGGGTGATTCATAGGCTGCCACCCCGGCGAAACATAACATTCTGAACTCGTCATGATGATCGGGACGAAGGTGGTGGCAGCGACCCGCAAGATCCCTTGCAAAATGGTCCCGATCGTCTTCGCCGGTGACCCGCCGTATGAAGGACAGAGCTTCGTTTTCTCCCTCCCTATCTCTGTCCCTTCTACGGTGGGTCCTATGAATCACCCCTACGTTGGAAGACGTGCGTGGGGGGGAACCGGGACGTTGGGGTGGGGGTTTTGAGTTCGGGGTGGCCGCAGAGGCTGCTGCAGCCGTTGTCTCTTCCCCGGATGTGGGCCCCACCCCTGAAGGTCCTGGTAGCTCTTCTTCTCCCCCCACCGCTTCTTCTGTGGCTCCGGACTCCGGGAAGGGGATGGGGTCACTCTCCCTCTGCTGATGTTCAACAGATCTTGGGCGGAACTCCGGCCTGGCACGAACGACATTGCCTGATGTCCTAGGAGTAAACAAAAACAAATATTAAACCTCTATTTTTGTAAGGTGCAGAGACATGTCACATAAATAAGTACTTACGGCCGGAGTTCCCGCTGCGATAAGATGAACACCAGCTCATCCGCGTGTGCAATCTTTGGATGACGGGAGGGAGAGGCCCCACTTCGCTCCCCTTCACGGTGCCACTTGACGAAGCGGTCACGCACGTTCTTCCAACTTTTGTCCACATCCTCAACTGTGGAAGAAATCAGAGTGGGTTAAAGGTGTATGACACGTGACTTTTTACGCCCAAGACCCTCTCTCTAAGTGCTGGTGGAAGAGGTGCACCAGGCATGGCGAGTAACCACCGCAGGGACGATATTACCACACCAATCTCCAGCAGAGGACGGGGTGATTCATAGTAGTTTGGAATACATTTTATAGTGGAGAATTTTATTCTTTTAGTGGTGTAATAAAAGGCTCTGTTCCCCAGGATTCATGGAGAATGTGTGGATGCAAATCCCGTCTGATTTACATTGCAAATACGTCTCACACTTTGTACGCGTATTTGCAACGGATTTGCAACGGATTTCGCGTCTGAAATACATTCCGCATAGTAAAATTTTGGAGAATGTATTTCTGAAAGCGAAAAACAGTTGTAAATACGTCTCACACTTTGTGAGCGTATTTGAAGTATTTACAACTGATTTCGCGTCTGAAATACATTTTCCATTATTTACTATGGGGAATGTATTTCAGACGCGAAATCAGTTTTAAATCCTTGCAAAAACGCGTCACAAAGTGTGAGACTATTGCAATGTAAATCCCCGTCCAAAAGTTCTCCCTGAAAGAACACCACTACAAGAATAAAATTCTCCAGCCACATAATGTTTTCCAGATGTTTTATTAAACATTTTCCAAACCAACAATTCAAAAATGTTTTTTGTTTTCTCTTTCACATTTTTTTCTGTTTTGTATGTCCAGCAGGAGCCAGCACAGCTCAGATCTTGTGGGACCAGTGGTCTCAGCAAGATCACAGCCTAAAATAACTTAAAATAAGGAACAAGTAGCTTAGAATGGCTTCATACATGTCGCCCAAAGTGCTTAATTTAGGCTAAAAAGAGGTCATAGACCCTTTATTCACACTGACACTCACCTCGGAGATCAGTGTGCTGACAAACCATGTCCATTTCGGTGGTATGTTTTGGTGGCAAGCTGGTGCGTCCTCTTCCCCTCCAGACCAGGAAGTAAAATAATGTGCAGGACCTTCCTTTATACAAAAAAAGTGCAAAGGACCTCCAAAAACAAACCACTATAGGTGGAATTATTCTTCACTTTTTTTTGCAAAAAACGAAAACCGCCCAAAAACCGCCGGCTACATTTAGAGAGGTTTACAATAACTCAAATCTTAAATTTCCGTCTAGAAACCGGTCGGAAGATTGTGCTTGTTCAATATTTTGCGGTCCGCGGCGGTCTGAAAAACCGCCCGGCGGAAAAACCGTTCAGTGGGGACTTCAGGGCAGTTTTTCAATTGAAGTCTATGGGAGAGAGTTTGTTGCAGGTTTTCTGATGGTTCCTAAAACCGCAAACCTTGGAAAAACCGTCCAAAAACCCTTGCTTTGAGGACATGCCCTAAGGGGTTAAACAGCGCGGGATGGTGCCGGCTCCATTCCGCGCTGTAACTGCCGGGTGTTAGCTGCAATTAGCTGCAACGCGGATTCAAACATGCATCTAAAAAACGCCTTGTGAACATACCCTTACAAGATAACAAAGGCACCATGACGAGCAGCAAGTTGGTGCACTTTCCGTATTAATTATTATTAGCCATGTGGTTTTGTTAATAAAACTGCTGTTCATCTTTATAATCATTTATCCATCAATAATGTATTTTCATCAAAATGTATAAACTTTATTCATGTAGGCAAAGGTTATTAAAGATTATTATTAAATGTATTGCTATTTCAATTTTGATTCATTTTAGAGTTAAAGCAGTTCTTATCACCTGCTTTCTTAGATTACTGACCATCTTTCTCTGCCCCAGTAGTAGTCGGGTTGGTGACCTCACTTCCTGCTGTGTCTTAGCAGGAAAGAGCTTTATTATCACTGATCTTATTGTAACAACCTCAGGTAGTGGATCCACTGAGCCACCATGGGCAATGGTATAAGCCGCACCAGGGAGCAGAGTCAACGGGGCTGCTGGTTTTCACCACAGCCCACCTTAAAACGGGATGGTCTTGCTGCAGCAGACAACCCCCAGGTCGCTACCACTGGCACAACTTGCCTGCAGTGGCAGCTGAGGTGTGTGTGTTACAAATTCGCTAGGCAGACTCATAGACGGGGACAGGCAAGAAAGTAAGGGCAGGCGGCTAGGTTTGTGATCGAGGGATGTGGAAGAAAAGGACTGGTACATAGTAAAAGCAGAAGCACAATGGAATGCTTTTCACACATAGGCTTGGGGCATTGTGGATCTTAGAAGAACAGGCGAAAGACGTAGGGTTTAACTAGGGTCAGCGTCCGGTGATAGCAAATCACCAGTGCACTGGCCCTTTAAATTTCACTGAGCTAAAGTGCGCACCCTACAAGACAGGGGCACGCCTGGCAACCTTCAGGAGCACAGCAAGGATCGAGGAGAGGTGAGTAGCAAGAACTGCCACTGCCACTCAGCGACACCTAGCATAGGGGATGACAAAGGTACAGGTGCGCCCATGACCCAACTTGCAGGTCACGGGAGCACCCAAAACACTTCTCTTTCTACTGAGAAAAACTGTAACTCATTAGACCAGCCTTGCGCACTATTTTCAGGTCAGAAGATTACAGATCTGTGTATCTACTTTAGAGAAAGAGTCACTCAGCAGCTAGATGTGCGTCTTAGCAGCATGTAATTTTTTCTCTCTCACTTGAAGCTTCCTTTGGTGTCATATACAATTATACAACTCATATTTATCGCCATACAACCTGCTTGGGCAATGTCATTGTTTTTTAAAACCCCTCCTTCACCTATTTCCTTCAAACAAGCACAGCTAGCAATAGGAGCTAGCAGAGCTGAAATGTCAGTCAACGCTGTAGAACTGCACAGAGCCTGCACAGGCAGCATCCTCCCAAGGGTACCAATAGGGCATTACTGGCAGTATTCCTTTCAGGGGTTCTAATCAAAAAGGGCCCCACTGATATATTTAAAAATAGGAACTAGTAATGGGTGGGGACCCCATTTGATTTGGCTGTATGGAGCCCTGAAACGGTTAATAGATGACTGATGGCAGCCCTGCATGTGCCTGAGGAGGCTGTGAAGAGTGCAAACAGCCAGATGGGACAGCCCCTTTAATGAATAGACCCTTAATGGTTGCCTGCTTTTAAAAGAAAACAGCAGATTTATCCATAAATTTCATAACAATTTACATACAATACTGAGATGCTGTTTGGTAGCCACCCGGTAGACCCTTTGCGGAGCCTTATAGGGTGCGTTCACACAGCAATGGACAAATATGCTACCGGTATTGGTCCTTTTTTGGGGCCGGTGGCGGCCGGCGGCTTTTCTTTTTTTTTTTTTTTTTTTTTTATCAGCAATAACTTTATTGAAGTTTAACAGAGTGATGCAAAACAAAATGTGTTAACATCTTGGTTAAATATGAAGTAAAGAAGGACAATAAAAAAAAAAAAAAAAAAAGGGGGGGGGGGAACAGGGGAAATGAAGACAACAAAAAATAAGATAACATATGCCATGTTCTGCAAAAGGAGATCAAACACTAGATCATCGAAGTTCTGCCAACAGCAACTATTAAGATCCGAGTTGTAAGTCTCTTAAGGCTATAACAGAGGAACACAAGAAAAGTCCGCTTAAAGGAATTATGTCGGGAAAATACTCATTGGATATGACTTTAAAAAAAAAAAAAAAAGGTTATATTAATAGAAATAGCTAGATTTCAACCATGGTGACCAGTTATCCCTTATCCTTGATAATGCATGGGGAGGCTTAATTAGGCAGATCTCACAGTGGCATTGTCTATTTATTCTAGTTATAACTTCCTTAATGTTTGGAGTGTAATGTTTGAAGGCTATCACATTTCTGGTCGCTATCAAAGCATGTGAAAGTACCGTACGGAGGGGGTGGGGTGTTTCTTCAAAATTTAGATCCAGTATTGCTAGCTCCGGTTTTAATTTCACTGGCCAGTTAAAAAGGTTTCTTAGGAAGGATTCAAGTTCTTGCCACAAGGGTTTAATTAGTGGACAATGCCACCACATATGGGATAGGGAGCCTTTCATTCCACAACCTCTCCAGCAAAGGTGAGAGTAGCCGATGCTACCATGTGCAAGTCTATTCGGGGTCAAATACCATCTCAAGTGTATTTTCCTTGAGAGCTCGACATGGTTGGCACAGCTGGAAAACTTATTTGCTATACTGGCCGCCATGATCCAATCTTCCATTGAGTATGAGATGTTGAGTTCACCTTCCCATTTTATTGCATAGGTGGGCTTAACATCTAAGTCCATATCAGATAAGGTTTGATAAGCAGAGGACAAACCTTTTATATTATGTATTTTTTTCAAACGGAAGTTAGAAAATGGCGAGGAAGTATGAGATTGTAAAGGCCATTTATGAGTCTAAACCCCAGTGTCGTACTTGAAGCTATAAGAAGAATTGGTGTTTAGGGATTAAAAATTGTTGGGTTAACTCTTCAAATTATTCCATTGTGGAACCGGTCTCCCACCTTTTGTATTCCTAATACTATCCAATTTGAAATGGGAATGTCTGGGGACATAATTTGCAGTGTGGATAATGGGCAGGATAATTTGTCTAGTTGGATTTTTTGTTTGGTCACTATGAATTTGTACCAAACGATAGCTGCGTGAGAGAGAGATAATAATGGGTAGTTCTGAGGCAAGTCTCCAAATAGCATTGCCATGATATGATCTTTAAATGATCCGTTACTGATTGACGCATTTTCTATGCAGGTCCAATGATGGTCATGTGGTGAGTTCCAAAAGAAGTATAAAGGTTCAAGGATGGAAGCTAAATTGTAGTGTAGTAGATTAGGTACCGATAGACCTCCGTGTATCAGTTTCCTATATAGGAATTGGTTTTTAAATCTGGGTCTACCAGATCCCCAAATAAAGTGTAAGATATGGCGTTGTAGAGCCTTAATTAGTGTCTCAGGGAACAAGAATGGAAGAGATCTAGCGACATATAAGTATTTGGGCAAGAGAAGCATTTTGGTAAGGTTGATGCGTGCTAACCATGAAAAACGTAATTGATTTAATCTATTGATTTCTCTAAGGATAGATGCAGAAACATTTTCTAGGTTCTTTTTAATTGTATCCTCTATATTTGGATATAGCATGATTCCTAAATAAGGAATATATTCATCTGCCCATATAAGATCCACGTTCGACAATTGTGATTTTAATGATTGGTGGCAGTTAATGGGCAAGAGTGTGGATTTTGTGATATTGAGTTTGTAATATGATATAGCGGCATAGCGTTGTAACAGAGAAAGAAGAGCAGGTATAGAGGAGTTCGGCTGTTGACAGATAATCAAGATGTCGTCCGCATATAAACTTACTGACTCTTGGCCAATTTGTATTCCTTTGATATGTGGGGTGTTTCTAATGTGTTCCGCTAGCGGCTCAGCGCAAAGGTCATAGATGAGGGGAGATAAGGGGCAGCCCTGTCTAGTGCCGTTAGATATTTTAAAATTGTCTGAAAGAAATCCTGAGGCGAAGACTTTGGCAGAAGGGCAAGAGTATAGAGATAATATTGCCGACAGAATAGGACCAGAGAAACCAAATTTTAATAAGACCCTATGCATATAATCCCAATTTATCCTGTCAAAGGCTTTTTCTCCATCTAAAGACAGGAGGGCTATAGGTGTATTTTCTATTTGTGCCAGTTGCATGATATCTATTATCCGTCTTATTCCATCTCTTGTGTGCCTTTTTTTCACGAAGCCCACTTGGTCCTTGTTGATCAAAAAAGGGAGTATATCATTAAGTCTATTGGCCAGGATTTTAGCGTATATTTTAATATCTGAATTAAGCAGGGAGATTGGCCTATAGTTGGTGACCTGATCTGTAGGTTTCCCTGGTTTGGGGATGGTTGATATAATAGCTGCGAGCATCTCATCTGGGGGGGCCCCTTTCGTGGTGATAGAGTTGAAGAGTCTCAATATGTGCGGGAGTAGTGTGTTACTAAAGAGTTTGAAATATTCATTTGTAAGACCATCAGGTCCAGGGGATTTATTGCATTTAAGTTGTTTAATTGTTTTTTCGATTTCGAGTAGTGTGATAGGGAAGTTGAGGGAAGATAGTTGGTCGTCTGATAGGAAGGGGAGGGTAACCTCATTGAGGAAACTATCAATGTTTTCTCTTGTGACTGGCAAGATGGAGGAGTCTCGGTTTAGATTGTATAATGAGCTGTAATAGTTCGCAAATTCATTTGAAATTTTTTGTGGGTCACAGATTTTCCCCTGTCTGGGGGAAGTGAGGAACGGAATTCTAGTTTTTGCTTGCAAGACCTTCACTCTCTTCGCTATTAGTTTACTGGGCCTATCTCCTTGCAAATAGAAATTCCATTTTAGTCTATTTAATTGGTTTTCATATTGCTGTAGTTGTAGGTTGCTTAATCGTTTTTTCAATTGGTTCAGTTCTTCTTTAACGGCTTGGGAAGGGTTTGTTTTAAATCGAGAGTCTAAGGTCATGATACCGTCTAGCACCTCATTAAGTTCCTTGTCTCTGAGTTTTTTTCTCTCTTAGTAATGGAGATGAAAAGACCTCTGACGTACGCTTTGTGCGCACACCATACTATTTCTTCCGATGGAGCAGAGGGAACATTAAAGTCGAAATATTCTTTGAGGGCCTTCTCAACTTCCTGAACAACCTTTGGCGACATTATCAGGAAGTTATTAAGGCGCCAAGGGGAGTGGAAAGGGGGAGAGAAGCCGTCCTTGAGTGACAAGAAAATTGGTGCATGGTCAGACCATGTCTTATAGCCTATAGAAGAATGGGAGACAGTTTGTAAGGCCTGACTATTAAGTAAAAAGTAATCAAGTCTGGCGTGTGAGTCTTTAGCTGCTGAGTAGTGGGTAAAATCTGAATCAGTGGGATGTGAGTATCGCCAGGGGTCGTGCAGGTTCTCCTCTAGCAAAAGATTTTTTAACTCAGGAGTGTGCCTAAATTTAACATTAGATCTATCTTGCGATTTATCAATTATAACGTTAAAGTCTCCGCACATTACAAGGTTACCCTTGAGGATTTTTTTGGTTTTAGAAATTAATTTGGAAGCAAAGGAAATCTGGTGAGTGTTGGGGGCGTATAAAGCTACTAAGGTGTAAGCTACATTGTTAAGTGTACATTGGATGATGACATATCTACCTTTAGCGTCTATGAATGACTGATGTAGACAAAAGGCTATAGAGTCTTTAACGAATATGGAGACCCCACATTTTTTGACGTCCAGCGCTGAGTGGAAAGCATGAGGGAATTTTTTATGTTTAAGTCGGAATAAGTCAGAATTCCTGATATGCGTTTCTTGCAAGCACACCACATCAGCACGGGACTTCAAAATGTCTTTCCACATCAGCGATCTCTTAAATGGCGAGTTGAGGCCATTGACATTAAGTGATAAAAACTTGATAGCCATATTGAGAATCATAAAAGCTTAGGTGGAACAAGCAAAACGTCGCTGTTGTATCCAGTGAGTAGATTGCGAAATTCTTAAATATAGATCGTACATGGCATAGGAACAGGTTTCCAAATTGAACTAAAGAATTGCAAAAGAATTGCATATGTTTAAACGTGTGGTAATACAGTAATACAGTAACTAAGCAAGTATTTCCAGGGGGACTGGAAATAGAGTAAGGGGGCAAGTCTATTGCCTCAACCTGTGAAAGGTAACGACCAACGGGGATAAGACCCGAACAAAACTATCAAGAAGTGTTGATAGCAAACTGAGATAGCTCCGAGGACTCAGGATTTACTGGTAATTATCAGAAAACTTATCAGTCATTGGTGCGTGGTTTAGATCTGTTCACTTTTTCGGACCAAAGTGGGGTGATGGCCTCTGGTCTGGTGGTTCCTTTTCTTTGCAGTGAATTGGAGGGTATGGATATTAGGTTCCATGACAGGAGTAGCTCCTTTGCTGATGTCGGAGAGTTGCAAGTGTAAGCAGTTCCATCCCTTGTTACAACTAGTTTTACCGGGAAGCCCCAGCGGTAGCTAATTTTATGATCTCTGAGGAAGTGAGTGAGAGGTGCAAATTCTTTACGTTTGAGCATGGTGCCAGCTGATAGGTCTGGAAAGATGGATAGATTGGCGAATCTGTCTGGTAGCAAGGTATGGCCTCTTAGAGCTTTTAGAAATTCATCTTTGGTCTTGAAGAAATGCACTCTGGCGATGACATCTCTTGGTATGGATGGTGCAAGATGTTTGGAAGGCGGTGGATTCTACCGATCGCTAGTTCCATTTGAGAGGCGTTTGAGAGCACACTTGCCATAAGATCTGTTAAGAAGGGTGCGAGAGCATCTGTGTTTACTGATTCTGGGACTCCTCTAATACGTATGTTGTTTCTTCTAGATCTATCCTCTAAGTCGAGGATCTTAGCTGACAGCCGCTGTACTTCTTCTTCTAACTCTGCGTTCGCGTCTATCAATAAGTTGTGTGATGTGGCGAAGTCTGCCATTTTTTTTTCGATGTGGTCTGTTCTTGAGACCAAGGATTGTATATCTGATTTAAGGTCGGTCATAATTTGTTTAAAGTCTCTATGTAGAGTATCCCTAAAGGATGAGAAGAGTCTTTGAAGTGTGGACTCGATTCAGGGCGTGGAGAAGCCGCTGATAATTGGGAAAAAGGATTTTGATCTTCCAGGGTTTGTACAAGTGGGGAAGATTGTTGGAAAAATTGAGTGAGCTTTGTAGGTTTAGCTCTTGGTGTTCTCTTTGCAGGGCCCCTCATTTTTTTCTGAGTACGGAAAGACATGTAAGCAGGCGTGAAAAGTCAATATTCTTCCTTTTTTTTTTTTTTAATCGGAGCTTTTAGGTGAGAGTTCTGGGCTGTAATGGGTATATAGGAGTGGTTTTAGCTATTGGAGAGATGAAGAGGTAGCTGGAGATTGGGAGAAGTATCGTCCGCAAATTGATGGATGGTGAGCTCGATATAAGTAGTAAGAGTTAGCGAATTACAGCACGTTGCAGGGTAGAGAATAATATGCTATCTCTTAGAACATGGATCTCAAGTGTTGTGACGTTGGTTGGAGATTTCCCAGTAGTTTTGTACCACGGTAGAGACTTTGGTAAGTAGTGCAGGGTTAAGTCTTGGGGCTGCTGGCAAGCAGTGTTAGGTTGCAAGAGTGAGTAGAATGGGCTAGTAGGAGTCTCCTTTTAGGAGCTGTTGTATCTTCAGGGTTGTAAAGGGTTAACTGAAGACTGGATTGTGAACAAGGTGAATAAGTCAAAGGAATGAGCAATTAGAGTATTCTCCTCTATTGTCAGCTGAGAGTAAAGGAGGAGTAGGTTTTCCAACACCCTCTGATCTTTTGGTAGAAAAGTAGTTGTGTTATGGTGTGCAGGCTATCATCAAAATGGCGCCAGGTGCAGCTAGCAGGGATGTAATGGCGGGTTCACAATTGAAATCAGTGTGCAGGCCTGTTGCAGAGTAGGGCAGGGGTTCATCAGTATTCTTGTGGCCAAAGTCCCTTTTCTTATTCTTTCGGCGGCAAGCCGAGAAACTTAATATGCTTGCACTGAGCTCCCTTAAGCAAAGGGATACAGCGGTGTTGTGGGATAGGACGCTGCAGTGAGATGGCGCCAAGCGCCGCTATCTGTGTGCCGAACCCGGCTGGATGGGCAGTTTAGCTAAGCACGGGCTATTCAGTAAGTTTGCAGGCACCCAGCAGGCAGACACCGCGACCGGCCGCAGCCCCGGTTCGTGGGATAGGGCGCGGCAGTGAGATGGCGCCAAGCGCCGGTACCTGATAGCCGAGCCCGGCTAGATGTGCAGCTTTCTTCGGCGGGTTAGGCGTCCGCTGGTCAGCAGCTTTGCAGTCCTTCCGCAAGTAAACTCTGTGGCCGGTCGCAGCCCCGATTCCCCGCACTGACGCCCGCTCGGAGCCTCACTGAAAACGAGGAGGGTTGGTGAGAGATGACTGTGGTAAGTGAGGGCGCGTGAAGATGGCCGCCGTCTCTGCAAGCAGGTGCAGGCTTCACTCTCTTCTACACCAGAACTCCGGTTCTGTATGGCGTAAAAAGGTGCAGGTGGTCTCAAAATGATCCTTGCAGTAAAATGCAGGCCTTAGAATGGTCTGAGGGTCGGTTTAGCTGCCGCAGGAGGTTTAGGTGAGCCGTTTTCCAAAGTCCCAGGCTGGAGCTCTCTCTAAGTGCGTCTGTCTACATCCCCAGTCAGGCCACGCCCCAGGCCGGCGGCTTTTCACCGCGATGAGTGGAGAAAAGCCCTCCCCCTTCACATTGACATGCACATATTCGGTCCGAAAACCGGATGGAAGAATGTGCAAGCACAATGCTTTTTGGGCGGCCCGCGGGAGGAAAAACCGTCTGGCGGAAAACCCGTACAGTGGGGACTGCTGCACGGGTTTTCCATAGCACCCTTTGTGCTCGTTTGCGGACAGTTTTTCAGACAGTCTGCAAAACTGCAAACCGTCTGAAAAACCGGCCAAAAACCCGTTCCGTGGGGACATGCCCTTACCCTTTGACATCCAGATCAGGAATCTGCAACATAAAAAAAAAATTGCATTACATTAACTACAACACTGAAAACCTAGCTATGCTATATTGATAATAATAAGCTACATTACATGTTTAGCTCCATCAGTGAATCACATGAGATCCATGTTCAATGCACAGACTTTATAAGTAATCCAAATGTGTTCCGAGTGATCTATAAAAATCCTTGCTTTTTTAAAAAATGTGAGTGCTTCAGAGAAAAGCCATGCATTTTTGATGCATCTGAGAAATTTAACAAGAACGAAACAAAAACAAACCTAGTCTACAATTCAACTCCTCAGTTTTTTTCTTTTGCTGTTTCACCAGTCGAACATGATGACACATGTCAATTCACCACTAGTCTTCTAAAAACAGTAACAGATTATAATAGCACAGGTCAATTGTGCTGCTAAACTAGACACTGGAGCAGCCAGAGAAATTCCTTTCCATATTTTGACAACTTCTTTCAATTTAAATTAAAGGGGTTTTACGCCACAATGATTTGCTTTTAACATGTAGGGAAAGATAAATGAAGACTATAACCAAATATAATGCTGTTTTGATTTTGCTTTGTTAGGAGATAAAGAAGATTTTATCCACTCCTAGTGCACACTTGTTTCTCTAGGTTACTGACCACCTTTCTCTGCTCTCTCTCTCTCTCGTATCTGATTGATCCACCATGTTGAGTCAATCCCAGTTAAGCCTCATCTTTAGCACAGGAGCTTGTTTATCTAAGTTAATGACAAATTTTAACAGTTAGGGCTTGTCCCCACAGCAAGGGTCTTTGGTCTGTTTTTAAGACGGTTTGTGGTTTTAGAAACCATCTGAAAACCTGCAAGCAACGCTCCCCCATAGACTTCAATAGAAAAACAGTTAAGCAGCCCCCATTGAAAGGTTCTTCCGCCGGGCGATTATTCACACCGCTGGCGGTCCGAAAAACTTAGAACATGTTCATTCTTCTGCTCTGTTTCCAGATAGAAAATTAACATTGGAGTCCATGTAAACCGCTCAGAAAGTGAGTGAGCGGTTTTGGCGCGGTTTTTGCAGGTCCTTTTGCAGGTCCTTTTGCACTTTTTTAACACAGGAAGGTCCTGCAAAGCACTTCAGTATGAATGAGAGTCTATAAATCCTCTTTTTAGAATAAACTAACCCAATTTTTATGCTGTTAACATGCACATGTGCTTCAAGTGAAAGTGAAAAAGTTGGCCTTTGTGGCCATTGTTAAATTAGGGAGATAAAAAAAATCACATGGTTTCTTGCACCAATCAGGAATACTTTTGCAGTCAGTACACTTTTCTGCTTGAAAAACAGTCCAAAAACCGCTGGGAAAACCTGGACAAAATCAAGGACAAAAACAGTTCAAAAAACCAAAACTGCCGAAAATCCGACCTTTTTTTGTGTCAAACACAGTCCAGAAACCGGTTGTAATGAACGGTTCTGCTGAGGTCAAAACAGACCTGCTTTTGTCCTTTGCCGTGTAAACGCACCCTTAGTGCTCTGTAGCTTTGTACACTACAGATTTTAAATCTCTTGCACTCATATCACTGTAATAGGAATAGCTAGGAATAGCAGAGCTGATATACCAATAACTGCTACAGAACCACACACAGCCTAAAAAGATGTATGAGTCTGAAGCTGATTGTGAGTCTGTGAAACAACATCATAAGACAATCCCTTTAAGGGGCAACAGCACCAGTAAGGCTCTCCTCATAGTTTGAGAAGCATTGGTTCTTTGTAACCTATACTGTGTGTATATGTCATGATTTAGACAAATAAAAAATTGCCTCTCTCTCTCTTCCCTCTCTTTCTCTTTCACAGTTGTTTTATACATTTCAACCTACCACCCTGTTAACCTAATACACTTAAAAAACTGTAGTATTTCCAACCAACCACAAGGCTTTAGGAAATCATGTCCTACGTTAAAGGGGTTGTCTCACTACAGGGATTGCTTTTTATGTTAAAGATCTTGCAAAAACAAGTCACTTTGCAATATGTGTCCATTAACAGTGTCCTACCTATTCCTAGATATCCCCTCTTGTATGGGCTGAATCAGCTCCTCATGTTTCTATAGTTACAGACCTGTTTGATCTATCCTGATAGGCTGACAGCACTGGTTGCTATAGCTACAGACCTGGCTTCTACTGCAGCCTAGTGGAAGCCAGTAAACACGCCCCTGAATTCAAAATGAAACCAAGAAAACAGGACTGAGGTAAGATGAATCAATGTAGTGAGACAACTCCTTTAAGGACAGCATTTGTAACAGAAAATAGTAACAGAATCTCAGAGTGCGAAAAAGGAATCACCGATATAGTGAATACCCTTAAAATTTTAATAAGGACAGTAGAGACAGTTTTGACTTAATGACACAGGTTGGTTGTTATAATTATTGACTTTATTTGTTTACTGATAGTCACTTCATCATAAGTCATATTTAGGATTTTAATGTTACATATTTTTCATAAATATTTCTCAGAAATATAACAGTAAGACAAATTAATATTATGTTAACAAAAAGACTTCCTCTGTTGATATAGACATATTCATGTGTGTGAGTAACAACAGCTTGAGCATGTTTCCTGCATGCGGAGATCAAGTTGACATTCCATACGTTCCACAAACAGTGGTTAGTTCACAAAGTCACTAACACAAAACCTATATTATAGGCCAGAGCATCCATCTGAATCAGGGATCTGTGTAATGCTGCTTTTGCTGTCCCAAAGTGTCAAATACTATCATGAGCTCCTCAAATATTGAGCTGAACCTTGACTTTTTCTTGCACTATGATTTTTTTTTCTAACTTTAGGTATTTTCCAGCAAATACCTTTCATAATTTCAGATTAATCAGACCTTTCATAAAGCTGAAATATTTAGCCTATGCAGGTAATTCATGTACATTTCCATCCACAGTCATAATAGCTTTTACATATGTTCAGATATTAATTCTCAGAGTCTACTCTTCTATTTGCAAAAAAAAAGTTATGGGAGCACAAGCTACATAAAAGTATTCCCAGACTTTTTCTTAATCTTCTGCCCCAACTTCGCTTAGGTTTATGGCCTTTGCTATATCTTGGATGAGTCCACCATCGAAGGTATCCTGATGCTGAAAAGGAAATGTCTATATCACAGCCCACCGGCACACTACAAGCTATCAAATGAAAATCCATCAATTGTGTACATTCATTTATAGGTAGCGATGTCACCTATAAAATGGTAATTGTCATATGTGCTAGCTGGATTCAATGGGTCAAATTTATCAATAATGTTTGCCATAGTTATCATAGTGTTAATAAATCTGATATTGATATGATAATAAACACTTGCTGGCAATATTATATTAAACAAAAATTCTCCCTAAATTAGCAAATCCATAAATAAATGGAGGATGTATATTAAAACATAACTTTTAATAATTCATGTAAAAATGTAATTGATGCCATTGGTTTCTACAATAAATATTCACAATACATCTATTAACAATCCATAATAGAATAATCAAGGTCCACCAACCAAAACATAGGGAACAATCTCACCGTGTGAAGTCTTCACAGCAAGTAGCAACAATAGCGACCAGGATAAAGCAGAACCCCATAATTACCCAACCAGATCTGTACTTCCCTTGCCTAACAAAAAGGGGTAACCACCCCAATAAGGGCGACTCCGACAGGAACCTGGCCCTATTAAGGTCACCCTATAACTAAAGTATAAGTCCCAACATGTTTCAATCTACACCTTAAAAATAGATCTCATCAAGGGACATAGTTAAGGGGAGGCCCATTAGATATATATAACAAGGGCCAAAATTGTATAGGTGGAAAGTAAGTGATAGAAGAGGCAGCTGGAGCATTTGGCTACCAGCAAGCCTTAAAGGGGTTGCATCATTTAATTGAATAGTCTTCAGAATAGGGGACAGTGAATACAAGCAACTGTCATTAGCAAAGCTGTCTTGTTATCACAGGATCCCTTATCTTCTGTTTCTGTTTACACTGATCTCCAGTCCTGGTCGGATCCCTCCTCCTTGCATTTCACTAGCTGAGAGCTCATTTACATTCTGTTCAGCCCCCGGTCGGCTGTATTCACGGAGCTTGCATTCCTGCCTCTCACTCAAAGTAAGGGACCGGCACATTTTCACTCTGCACAGCCAGAAGAAACAGAATAACACTGCAGGGCTTCTATAATCAGAAAACAGCACAATTGTGTGACTGTGCCTAAACATAGAAGGAGCATTAGAGGCCGAGAGCATTTCACTCTGCACAGCTCTGGAGGAGTTTATACAAGACTGGATTCAATTGTAACATGAATGCAAGCCTGTGGTATGTAAACAGCTCTTACATACTCTGCATAGGGAGAGACACAGTGACATGTGTGTGTGTGTGTGTGTGTGTGTGTGTGTGGGGGGGACACAGAGCCAGCATGAACAGTGAAGGGGGGATGATGTCATCCCTTCGGTTAAGAAACACCCAGCTGGGAGGGGAAGAAACGCCCCTGAATTTCTGTAACTGAGAGGCTGTGAGAGCACTGAAACAGGCTAACTGACGAAGCGATACATCCCCTTTAAGAGATGATGCATATGGCAGAATAACCCCCAAGAACAAGTTACCTTAAATACCTGCATGTACTGATAATCCACGGTAGGTAACGGGAAGATGCCAGTGTTCTTTGTGCGAACCGGCGCGCCGGACTATGATGTCATGAAATGGCCATGCGATCCACCAAGCCTGTGCGCACTACCTCCAATACACGTCATCATTGCTAGAAGTGCTAAGGCATAGAGTGAACAAAATGACCACAAAACATAGGAGCCACCCCTAACTGGGCGGCATTAGATGAAAATACACTAAAATGCAAATTAGGTGAGAAAGCGGTAGCAGTGCAGCAGTCACTCGAAGTAGGTATTTAATGGCCATGAACCCTGATATAAACTAGTTTAATAAGGGTTTACTATACCACCAACAATACCAAATAGAAAAGTAACATGATTTATTAAATAGAACAGCAAAGGGATATAGGAAAAAATTAACCCTCGGTCTACAATAGAATATTTAATGACCAAGAACAGAGAGTAAAGTAAAGCAGTCACAATGTTTATAAATTGCACTATGTGTCCCTGTGTTGAAACAGCATCAAAGCAGGACCCCACCTGCTTAAATAGACCTTACGTAGTATTTAGATGCTGTACAAAAGGCAAACATGGAAATATCCTTTATCTTCTTATTTATTATATATTTAAAGCAACCTTCTTATGCTTAATCTTCAAAAACCATAGCATGCAAACAGGGCCGGGACAAGGCATTTTGGTGCCCTAGGCGAGTACAGCCAATGGCGCCGGCCCCCCCCTCGCTCTCAAAAAAATACCCCCCCCCCCACACACACACTAATTCCTCTCACCCCTGCGCCAGGCCCTGTACACTAATTTTCTGCAATTCCACATAGCTCCAGTCCATCTCCTCAGCATTTCACTGCAACAATGAAAAATCAGCCCTGACAAATTTGCATTTACAAAATCGCTCCCCTCCGTATGACAGTGTAATACCCTAAATAACAGTCACTAAATAATCCCCCGATACATGGAGCAAATCTACCTGACGAATGATTGTTACTAAAAAACACTCCTACAAAACCAAGGACCCAAAACTATTACCACTTAAGGATCAAATAATCCTCCCCGACCCTGACCGAACACGACCCCCACATGTGACTGTCAGCTGTACACAGGCTCTGATTACATATACCACCGCCATACAGTGACCAGATAGTGGTAGATACTAGTTGTATGTAGACTCTCAGCAGAAATATAAGTGATTACACTGCAGTTACATTTAGTGACTCACCGGAGACGTCTTTTCTGATCAGCAGGTCGTTCACTTTCCCTTTTCTTCTCCATCCGTTCACACCTTCATGCTGATTGCCTCCCGGGCCAAATTTACTGTCCCTGAGGATTTGACACAAATATCTTAGTTTCCTCACTTTCCAGTAACTCCTTAATTATAGGTATATAAGTCCCCTAGTCAGGCAGGTATATAGATATTGTCCCCTAGACAGGTAGTGTATATAAATATAGGGGCACTCAGGCAGGTAAAATAGCTAGGGGCTCAGGCAAATATATAGCTAGGGGTTCAGGCAGGCGTTATGGGGGCTACAGGCAGCGTATGGGGGCTCGAGGCAGAGCGGGTATGGGGGCCACAGGCAGAATATAGGGGCCACAGGCAGGCATATAGGGGCCACAGGCAGGCGTACAGGGGCACAGGCAGGCGTATTGGACCTCAGGCAGGCGTATGGGGGCCACAGGCAGGCATATGGGGGCCACAGGCAGGCGTATGGGGGCACCAGGCAGGTGTATGGGGGCCACAGGCAGCATATAGGGGCCACAGGCAGCCCTACAGGGGCTCAGGCAGGGTACGGGGGCCACAGGCAGGCATATAGGGGCCACAGGCAGCCGTATGGGTGCTCAGGCAGGCTTTTGGGGGCACCAGGCAGGCATATAGGGGCACCAGGCAGACATTATAGGGGGCCACAGGCAGGATATAGGGGGCCACAGGCAGGCGTATGGGGGCCACAGGCAGAATATAGGGGGCCACAGGCAGGCAGGCATTATGGGGGCTGCAGGCAGGCATTATAGGGGGCCACAGGCAGAATATAGGGGGCCACAGGCAGGCATTATAGGGGGCCACAGGCAGAATATAGGGGCCACAGGCAGGCATTATGGGGGCCCGCAGGCAGGCATTATAGGTGGCCGCGGGCAGGCATTATGGGGGGACGCAGGCAGGCGTATGGGGGGCCACAGGCAGAATATAGGGGGCCGCAGGCAGGCATTATAGGGGGCCGCAGGCAGGCGTATGGGGGCCACAGGCAGAATATAGGGGGCCACAGGCAGGCATTATAAGGGCCCCAGGCGGGATATAGGGGGCCACAGGCAGGCGTATGGGGGCCACAGGCAGAATATATGGGCCGCAGGCGGGCATTATGGGGGCCGCAGGCAGGCATTATAGGGGGCCACAGGCAGAATATAGGGGGCCACAGGCAGGCATTATAGGGGGCCACAGGCAGGATATAGGGGGCCGCAGGCAGGCATTATGGGGGCCGCAGGCAGGCATTATAGGGGGCCGCAGGCAGGCATTATGGGGGGCCGCAGGCAGGCATTATAGGGGGCCGCAGGCAGGCGTATGGGGGCCACAGGCAGAATATAGGGGGCCGCAGGCAGGCATTTTAGGGGGCCGCAGGCAGGCGTATGGGCAGAATGTCGGGGGCCACAGGGAAGGCACTATAAGGGCCGCCGGCGGGATCTAGGGGGCCACAGGCAGGCGTATGGGGGCCACAGGCAGAATTAGGGGGCGGCAGGCAGGGGATAAAAGGGGGGCCCAGGCAGGCGTATGGGGGCCACAAAGGGAGAATATAGGGGGCCACAGGCAGGCATTATAGGGGGCCACTGGGAGGCTTATGGGGGCCACAGGCCTAATATCGGGGGCCACCGGTAGGCACTTAAAAACAACTACATTAATACTTACCCAATTCCCGGGGCCCCGCGCTCCTCTCTGTCCTCTTCAGCCACGCGCTCCTCCGGCAGCTCCTCGGGCGCACGGCCTGTGACGCCGGTGTGCGCCCGAGGAGAGGCAGCGTCGCGATGGACATCACGTCATTGCCCACGCGCCCGGCTGAGGCGCACAGGGCCGCGGCGGGGGCCTCTCAGCGCTATGAGGACCCGACGGGCCCCGCTGTGTCGGCCCTGCAGCTCACCGGAGGATCCAGCGATCCTCCGGGGAGTGGGCCCGACACTGTCTGCGGGGCAGGGAGCGCTTGCTCTCTGCTCCGCAGAAGCGGTCACAGGGACCGCCGGCGCTTCAGGCCCACGGCAGCGGCCTGGAGCCCGGCGAGGGTCGGGGCACTGCCTGCGCCCTTTAGGGATAGGCTGAGGTAGGCGCCCTAGGCGGTCGCCTACCTTGGCCTACCCGTCGTCCCGGCCCTGCATGCATACAAACATTAAAAGCACGGGACACTTAGCTGAGTTCAGCAAGTAGTTTTCGAAGTAGATAGAGACGCCAGCAAGACGCACGAGGAGTAGAGCCCAAGTCGTTCCTACATCAATGGATGCATGTTGCCCATTCACGCAACGTTTCGAGGGACCACGCCCCCTTTCTCAAGCGCAGGCACGTTCGTGGATATTACGCATAATCTCCAAATTTACCACAAATCCTAGAAATTGGATATTACTGAAAGGAGAAAGATGAGATTACTCTAGATTTCTGATATAAAAAGTTTGACTGTACAATTGCCGGGTACCTGTCGTGCTAGCAAAATATTTATGTTGGCTTTATAGCTAAGAAACGATGTAGATGGCGTAAGAAAACAACTATTATGTCATGATTGTGCCTGGCACGCCCCCTGCTTTTGGCTCTGGTCGCCGGCCACGGCCGGTACGACGTAAACCATGGTTTTTAATGTAATACCTTGTATTCTTATTCACCAGTGTGAACTAGTCCTTCTTTTTCTGTAGGTAATTGATTCCTGGCCAATGCCCATGGCCAGGAATCATCCAGCACTCTTTCAGTTAACCAGTGTTCCTCCTTGATTGACAGCCTTGTTTCCCTATCTAGTTTTGTGTTTCTTCCACCAATCACCTCTGTTCTGTGTCCGCTGCCTACCTATTTAAGGATACCTTCACCAGTCACCTGTGCCTGCTATGAGGTATTTTGCTTGTAGCTAGCCCTTCCTTTTGCATTTGCCTTTTCTGTATTTGACCTTGTTGTTCTACTGACTATTCTCTCTCTCAGTGATTTGGTACTGCTGCGCCCGACCGGTATTGTCCTGGCTACTCTGACCCCTCTTTATTGTGTTCTGTCTTTGTTTGTCTGTGTCTTGTGTCTGCACTTAATCAGTCTAGCGCCTAGTCTTCTGGTTGGGGCCGACCTATTAAGGAGTCGGGTACCCCCAAAAGGCAGGGACAGTGGTTGGGACCAGTGTAAGGGCCTCACTCTGTTGGTGTCTGTTCGTGTGCCCCTGACTGGTCCCTGACATATTATTTGGCAAAAATAAAAGATAAAAAGTCAAGTCCAAGTGTTATAACTATTGTTTTAGTAACTACAGGCAGTCCCCGACTTACATCGTTCCGACTTACATACGTCCCCTAGTTACAAACGGAGACTTATGGGGTGTGGCTGACATTCAACACTGAGACACGCCCCATGATAACCAAGTGCCAGCATACCACAGCTGCACATGAGATACAGAACGTTAGGTGAAATCTTCTAAAAAAGGGCACAGACCGCAAAACAAATGTAAAAACTGTTCCCTGCACTATCCACAACTAAAAAAAAAAATGTTTTTGCTGGAATTACATTTAATAAATCTACCTTTTCCGACTTACATACAAATTCAACTTAAGAACAAACCTACAGTCCCTATCCCGTGTGTAACCCGGGGACTGCCTGTACTGATGATGTAAAAACTGTACTTTAATTCACTGCAAACAATAGTGATTTAAGGAAGAAAGGGCACACTTGCTTTTGCTAGTTTCACATAATTGTGAAACGTGTAAAATTGCTAAGTTTTAAGTATAAGTTCCATAATTGGTGTGGTAGATGCATGCTTATTTCTGCTATAATAATAGAACATACCAATTTCAAATCAGGTTAATACATGATATAACTACACCTCCTGAACAACTGTAAAGATATGCTGGGAGTTGTATTGCAATGGATGAAGAACATCCAACCATAAATGATAACTAAAGAAAGTGCTCTCTCATCAAAAATATTAAACAAGATACAATCATAAAATATAATGAAGTTTATTATTTGATATAAAAACATACATAAAACAGCACAGACATAAAATTCGAAAGAAATGGAGGATAAGCAGGATCAAACAAAATGAATAATGGCAAAAAATACCAGAAATTGTGATGATGGCCCAATTATATATATGTCAGACCCAGAAAGAAGAGCAAAGTGCATATATAAAACAGGCACACCGCTCAAATTCACAGGGAAAACCCCAAACTAATATTTATAAGAAAGGGCAAAGTGCAATTATAACAAAGAAAATCACATCACATAATTATGATCCCACTTCCCCACAGAACACCTGAATCGCGTTTTGCTTACTGCTTCATCATGTGGATTACCTTAGCAGGGAGTGACACACAATGGTCATGCTGACTGACTGATAGCAACTTGGAGAAATCAGATAAGATACAGAGCAGGGAGAGGTGGTTGGTAAATTAGAGAAACTTATGTGCACTTGCAGTAGATAAAATCTTCTTTCTCTCTTGAACAAAGCAAAATCAAAACAACAATGTAGTTGGTAATAGTCTTCATTTACCTTTCCCTACATGTTAAAAACTCAACACTGTAATGAGAAAACACCTTTATCGGGATCAAGATCTAATTTATTAAATTGTGGTAACAGGGATAGTTGATCCCCATAGGTCTGTGGCTTTATGAGGACATTTAAATTTAAATCTACTAAACATAATTTTCTTTTCTCTTATTCATAATAGTTTGACATACAGTGATCTGATATGAGCATGAAACAAAAGTCAGACATTTCATGTAATACAGTACATTTTATCATCAACGATTGATTTAAGGAGAAACTGTCACATAGTTTATTCCCCCCTTGCTGAGGACAGCACAAACTAGGGACAGACCTGCTGTTCCCAGCGCTGTGTCCCTTATTCTGTAAGATGCTGTAGTTTCAGAGTATTTAATGCTCAAATCTGGCAGAGTGCAGCCTGTTCTGCCAGAGATGTACCCAGCTTCTTCATGAGCAGGTGTTAGACCCGCCCAACAAAGGCTAGCCCCACCCACCTGACAGTTATTCACATGTTTCTACCTATTCAAAGTAATAGGTTAATCAGTTATGAGGTAGGCAGGGCTAGCCTCAGGTGGAAATGACTCTTTGCTGGCTAAAAACTGCCAGATTTGAGCACTAAGGGCGACATGTGTGAACGGGGCTGCGCCAGAAGTCTGGTGTCTTTTCAGCCCAAGATCTAGTGCAGCCCCGTTCGCTGTAGTTTTAAATCGCCCACCCGCCAATATCAGGCGCATTACAGAACGTCCACAGCACTTTGTAATGCGCCTGAGATCGGAGGCGTGCGGGAGGTGTGTCGCACTACAACCGTACGAAGCTATAGATTTATAGCTTCACTATGGCACATTACTGCTGGAACAGGTAAACCACTTTCAAAGTGGTTTGCCTGAGTCAGAATTGTCGTTTCTGCGCTAGAATGTTCCTGATTTATGACCTGCAGTAGACTGGGTTCATAAATCATGTGCATTCTACATTATTCTTATGCGCAGAAAAATGGGCGTCTAAGCGTCATAAGTCATGCATGTTGCCCTAAATGCTCTAAAACTGCAGCATCTTACAGAATAAGGGGCACAGCGCTGGGAACAGCAGGTCTGACACTAGGTTGTTCTGTCCTCAGCAAGGGGGGCATAACCTATATGACAGGTTCTCTTTAAATTAAATTAAATAATTTTTTTGCTAAAAAAAACCACAAAAAGACTTTTAGGAAGTAAATATTAAGGAAACATCTAAAATAACTATAGGAAAATGTAAAGTTTAGACAATAAAATATAAGATGGGAGGAACATATACTGTATACTGAATGTGATTTCAGCAGATGTTTGTGGGCTTGGGCTCTCTGTGTAAGAGTCACTTGTGGATTATTAACTATTTCAAAAGGTGGGGAATCTAGTTGCTGAATTTGTGAAATGCTTATTTGACTTGTCATACAGCCAGTTATGGGCTTATTGATTAGCACACAGTGCTATTACTGACTTAAGCTTTCAGTATGGTGTAAGATTTTGCTGTAGAATTGGTTGCATTCATATACTGAGGTGAGTAAATAAGTGAAACTTGATTCGCAAATGCTGACAGGGGTATTGTTAGAACTTTCATGGGGCATTGCTAAAATTTAGAAGATGCTGTCTGAAATAAGATTTTAATTTTTAAAAGTTTTTTTTTTATACATCATACTAAAAAAAATAAATAGTACCAATCACAAATATAGTTGGTCATGTACAAGCCCTTATTTGACTATTTTGTGAAAAGAAAAAAAAAATATGACTCTTGGAAGAAAGGGATGAAGAAAATATTTTTTATTTGTATAGCAATACTAATATTATTATAGCACTGTACATAATTATTAGGGGTTAATTTTATACTAATAACTTATATCACCAAACACAGACTGGTTATACAATACTTCCCTTCTGATATACAGTGTTACAGTTTGGCACTGTATATAATATTAATTAGTGGCCCTATGTTTTATTCACAATACATCAACGATGTAAAAAATCTTCAAAAAAGGTTATACTTGCTGTTAGTAGTTAGGCAGGTTGTTAAAGCATAGCCGATAAACTGGACATGTAAGTCCATAGAGAACATGCAGTGTCCTCTGCTAGCATAGGAATGAGCGAAGCTGACCGAACGGTGGTAAATTGCACACCTGTGACATTTTGAGGGCGTTTCCTCTTTGTCAAACTTGACAAAAAACCACACAGTTTTCTGGATATTCTTTAACAACCTGCCTAACTATTAATGGCAAGAATAACCTTTTTTGAAGATTTTTTTACATTGTTGATGTATTGGGAATAAAAAATAGGAGGAATTTACTCTAATGTGTTTGTGTGTATATTAAGGCTTGAACCTTCAATATGCTGTTCCCCTGTTATTTCTCCTACAAATATATTACCGATCTGTCAGAAGGGTATTATCAATTGGGGGTGTGTCTCAGCACAATCTGACATTGTCCAATCAGAGCTGACAGTCAGGGCCATATGTATGAAAACTGTCTAGGTCGAAAATTCACTTTGTTGCCGATAGCAACCAATCAAAGCCCCCTCTCATTTTTCAGGAGCACTATATGAAATGAAAAGGGGAGCTCTGATTGGTCACTATGGGCAACAAAGTGAGTTTTAGACCTGGACAGTTTTCATACATGTGGCCCTTAGTGTGTGCAGGGACACACCTCTTTGAAAACTGGAATGATAACAGCCATTTGACTTATTCAGGAATACAATTGTGGCCCATAAACAGCTCAAATGGCGGGCCCCTAGAATCAACGCCACCAGTTGGCCCCTAGTAACCTCAGTCCGACACTGATTGTGTTACTAGTAGTTGAGATATGGATTAAGACCATATGACTGCTAATAAATACTGATTTAATAAACAGTGTGGCTCAACACATCTGTAGTAATCAAAGTACATTGTGACCTGCAAAACACTAGGCAACCTCTGCAATAGATCCCAAGATGTGAACCTGGATACAATGCTCTGTGCTCAAATATGGTTTGTGTTTTATAGCAAGACAATGTTTAGAGGTTCTTGGACCCTCTTATTAAGTAAGAAATCCCTATAATGTAAATGTTTTAATAAAGGCCTATTTACACTGGCCACTTATCACTACTTTTCATTTCCAAGCAATTATAACAATATATGGCCAATGTAAATAAATGAGCTCATTGATTGTACGATTGTAAAAATCATTGTAATGTAACAATCATTGACATCTACACAATCCATTGCTGGGCAGTCCATGCGTTTTACATAAAAAAAAAAATGGGACATTATTTACTTAAAAACACAAACTCAAGGCCATTCTTACAGCTCAATGGCTGAACAATAAACTAAACCCAGTAGGAGGAAAAAGAAGCCCCAGTGCTATTTGGGAGAGATATAACAGGTGCAGATAACTAATGAGCAGTAGTTAACACACTCCTCCACTAGGGGAGCAACAGAATGATAAAAAACAGTACATTCGATAAGTACCAGCTCACACCAGCATGCAAAAAAGCCACAATATCATACTTGGGGAGACTGCACAAGTGGAAAAATACTGATAAAATAACCACTCACATGCCTGCTATACATTAGGGGAGTGATTACTAGTATTACAATTGCATATAGATAAAGCTATATGCTTAGCACAACAGGCTGAACTGGATGGACGTCTCGTCTTTTTTCGGCCTTACAAACTATGAAACTATGAAACTATAAAGTGTGCCAGTTGCACAGTTACATGTGGAACACTATGACGCCTTTACTATTGAACTGGGCAGGCTGCCCTGCATATTTCAAGTGTCCAACACAAAATACTGACACCCTTTGTTCCCCAGTATTACAGGACAATACTACATATTGTAAAAAAAAAAAACCTCCTATTTGATATCAATCCATGCTTTTTGCAATTACCATAACTAGGCAATAATGCTGCTCCTTGCCCAGCTGAAAGGAAGATCCCCTCCGCCATCAGCAAGGATCATCCTAATTGAAAAGTTAATTGCATCTATAGCAGAGATTCTTAAATCTGCGTTGGTGGTTTGAATCATCCCGGTGGCCTTTACGTTTTACTGGTTAGCAACTGACAATAAACTGTGTGTGATAACAAGAACAAAATAGATAAGAAAACAACAAAGGAAGAAAAAGGACACTCCATCCGTTATTCCCACAACTGATGCTTATCACCTATCCAAAAAATAATGTTTGATCATTTAGAGCCCCACCTTTGGGACCCCTATGATCATAAGCATAGAAGTCATAGAAGTATCACTGCTTGATAGCCACAAGGAGAAGCTTGCATGGCCTGGCAGTCAAACATGTATGCTATACTCAATTTAAAGACTATGGGACTAAGAAACATAGCCAAAAACAGTGCTTGGTTATCTTCGTCAGTCCTGTTACCTTTGAACGGAGCAGCCAAAACCTCTGGATAGGCGATAAACGTCAATTTTTGGAATACCCTTATAATCACTTTACGACCAAAGACAAATACCAACAGATGTAACACACTTTGTTAGTGTTGTACTTGAGATTTGTGTCAAAGTCAAAATCGACCTGAATCATGAGCACTTCAATTCAGGTCAGCTTGAATGGAATTGTGGCGTAAACCGCTAACCACAACCTAACCCTAAGTTTTTCTTTGAAAGTTATCTAGTTTGCGTCGATCTATCCCTGTTCAGTTTGACATTGATGTCCTGAGCCAGAATTTTTTAATCTGTCCCTAGCTCTTACTTTCACCCGTAAATTGGGGTTATAATTTTTAGGTCTTTTTAAGGCTGATCTACCTCTGTACAACACTTTCCGACCCAGCAGTGCCATCACTCCGACATTACTTCTCCTCTGACATCACTTTTAGTCCCATGGCACATAAGGCCAAAAGTGACATTGGAAAAATGGCATTATTGGACCCAAAAGCAGCAAGTTAACTCTAAAAAGACCTAAAAACCTTAGTCGCAACTTAGGGATATGGTTACTTTTAGCGTAAAGACTAGGTACAAAGTAAAAAAAAAATTTGGACAAGTTTAGGACATCAGTGTCAAGCTGAAGAAGGAGAGATTTGCACAACACTACATTTCTTCACAGAAAAACAGATGAAATATTAATTTGGATATTGTCCCAGTGTAAAGCAATACATTTTATAGTTCCATTTCTATAACTTAAATGGAAGTCCCATTAATCTACATGCAGTACATTTTTCTTAAGTACTTTATAAGAATACCTGTACACTAATCAGTTTTCTAGGATTATGTATTGGTGACACTGGCTAAATTCTTCACAGTCTCTCTCATATTGTTATCTTGTCTGTCATAGAGGCAAATGGGTTTCCTTCAATATTAGCAATTTAACCTTGCATACCAGCTATGCAGAATATGTGAATAATGATATGAAATGCTGTTTCTATGTTGTCAGATTGCCGGTGGCTCCATATTTTAAGCCCTATGACATATCAGTTGGCTGCAGTCTTATTTAAAGCAAGATGTTAGATTCCAGCTGAATGAGTCCATTCAAGATTGTTCTGTAACCTTGTTCATAAGTAGTCAGGTTTCTTTGATAGAAGGCAAGTGTAAAACAATGAAGAGGTTTGGGATTCTAGTTTTAGGGTGATTGGTCCATACATAATTGAATTCCTTTCCAACACAACGAGTTTTGGGGATGGTATTTTTTTTTCTCCAAGAGCCATTTTTCTATTCTGTCAGCAACATCACCACATATGGGTTTGTTTTTTGCAGGCTGAATTGTATATTGGTACCATTAAAAGGGGTTTCTAACCATGCTGTTTCACAGAGCCACAGCCAATTTCAAGCTCCCACTTCCAGTCAGGCTGTGGCCAGCTCTACAGCAGTGATACGCATATAAGCTCTACGGTTTCTAGCTACACCTGCTAGAGGGACATTTCTAAAGGAAGAGTGTAAGCAATAAGGCACAAGGCTACAGGACTCTAAAGGGTTAAAGTTTGTCAGTAACATAGATAAACAAGCTCCTGTTTTACTGATAAAACACAGCAGGGATAGATGTTAACATGGCGGGACAGAGCAACTGGAGCAATGAGAGCATATAGAGATGGTTGGTAATCTAGGAGAACTTGTATAAACAAGCAGGAGATCACAGCTTCTTTATCTTTGAAACCAAGCAATATTGCAACAGCAATGTATTTGTTAATACTCTTTTCTTACCTTTGCATATATGTAGTGAGAAAAAATGTATTGGAAAACTTTTAAACATTTTAAGTGGTATATAATGGAAAATAAAAGCAATTTCACCATTAGTTTTTGAGGTTTGTCTAATTTTTCTCTTGTAAATTCATTGTGTGGTATAAATATTATTATAACTTTATTCTGTGGGTCAGTAAAATCGCTTTTCTATCAAATTTGTATAGTTTTTGAAATTTTTCAACTTTTAAAAATTTTAAAAAGCAATACCATTTTATTTAATTGTTTATGTGTATATGTTATGAAAAGGATGAATTTTTGAATTTTCTAAATGTTTTTTATTTTTGAAAACTATATTTAACTTTTTGCATTTTTTAGTCCTCTAGGGGACTTGAACATTGCTTATATGATATACCATAATACTAATGTGATACAGTGAATTGAGATTTTACCACTATGCCACTATACCCTGTTCTCTACAACTGCTATGAAACTATTCTTCTGGAACCCACCATTTTTGGCGTAGGCTCAGCTTCTGAGCCTGCTCCCTACCCTTAGCAGGAATCATGATGTACATGCTCATTAAATGTAGGAGATAAAGTCTTCACCTGCCATAATTTTTAAGATCCTTGTTTAAATTTATATTATTTTGTGTCTTTTACCACAGAGACCATTGCTTTATCTTATGGGCCTAGTCCTGGGTTATTGAAAAACTATAACCATTGTTTGACATCACCAAACTTATTTTAAAAGTAGGAATACATAAAAAATAAGAAGAGACACGAGGCTACTGATTGGTTTTGGATTTCTCTTTTTCTACACCTTTTTATTTACATAAATGATGTTAAAGTCACCAGCTATAAATTAGGGTCAGGATCTGTTTCTCTTTAACCCCTTCCTGATATAGGACGTACCGGTAAGTCCTCAAGGGAAGTGCCTTACAGTAAATGGACATAATGGTACGTGATGGACATCGTGCGGGCCTGCACGATCACAAAGACACTATTGGTTGGCCTCCATCTAATAGGGAAGATTTTGAAAAATTGCATTTCTGCATAACTATAGGAATTTTATGAAAAGATTTCTAGGAAGTTGGGTTCTTAGTTCACAATTTTGATCAAAAGTGCTTAAGCTCACCTCCCGATTTTGTCAAGGGGACCCCAGTACAGGTGAGTCCTAACACTAAAACGTTACCTCTCTTGGAGCCTGTTCAGACTTCCATACCTCAGGGAGTGAAAAGGACTAGCTACTGAACACACTGCACTGATTTAAAAGCCTGTTGAGGTGGGCGTGGGCGCAGTGCAAAAAGCCAATAAGGCAGCCACTCCTCATATAGACACTATTTGGCTCTGCACATCCAAAAACCTTTTTTGAAAAAAATTAAGTATAGGTGCACACTGGCGCGGCAATAGCATTCATATACATTTTTAATGTCAGTGGCACACTATCAACTAAGAAAACATCAAAGGCATATAGGAATTTTTGAAAAATGCATTTCTGCTAAGGATATATGAACCTCCGCTCCCCGGTGCTTTAACCCTTTGATTGCCGCAGTTTGTCACTGCAGCGTAATCAAAGGGTTTCCATGCTCTGTCGGGTGATCGGGACACCCAGTGACCCGACAGAGCCCGGGGAACGGCTGCACAGTCAGCCCTGGGGACCTAGAGTGATCCCAGGGTTGTCTGTGTAACAAGCCAGTGATCAGGGCAGACTGTGTGCTGCCCTGATCACTGCCTGTGCCAGACTGACACAGATTATAATGTACTAGCATATATGAATATGTTAATACATTACTAAGTGTAAAATAAAAAAAATAAAAAAGTAACACAGTTATCCCTTCATGGGATTTAAAAAAAAAAAAGTAAAAAACATAAAAAGTGTAAAAAAAAATAATAAAAATAAATAAATAATAAAGTAAAAATAAATATTTAATAAATAATTGTGCATATATTGCACACACACAAAAAAACTACACATATTAGGTATCCATACAACCGTAATAACCTGTGGAGTTAATCTAACAAGTTATTAAGTGTGAAATGTGAATGGTGTAAAAAAAAAAAAATTGAAAACAAATTCTGCAATTATTTATAAGTGACCTTAAACTATTCCCCCATAAAGTACAACTCGTGTCAAATAAAACAGTGCCTCATACAACTGTGTCATTGAAAAATAAAAAAGTTACAACTATTGAAAAGAAGGAGGCAAAAACAAAAAAAAATTTCTGGTCATTAAAGGGGTTTTGCCAGGACTGAGTTACTTACCTCCTTATCAGCACGGGAGTAGAATATAAACAAATCATGCTGAGTCATGAAGGCTGCAGGGGAGAGAGGGAGGGGGTGAGCAGAGAGTAAGGAATAAGGGAGCGTCTCAAAACTTAACTCAAATAATAACTTTACAACAGTTGATTCTCTATACAGCAAGACACAGGCTCATACACTGCAGTTTCTCCACAGCCCCTTGAAGCTCATTCATTTCCCCTGTCATCAGATAAGAAGTGTTTCACGCAAACGCAGCCTGTCAGCTCTTCTGGTCGTGTCTAATGCACGCTTTCAGGTAACTAAGGGGGATTGAGAAATGCTGTAGCTCTCAGAGTCTTCACTTTTTGTAATCACATGTATTTAGAAAAGTGATTAAATACCCATTTTAGAGGATCCCACGTCAACATTACAGCGTGGCAAAACCCCTTTAAATACTTTTCAGGCGTTCGGCCTTAACTCTGCAGAGCCATTTTAAAAAGCCCACGCACAGTTCGCAGCTGCCAACTAATTGTGCAGCTGTGGGAGTGGACAGAAGGCTGTCAGTGGCAGTCGGACTCTTCATTGAGAAAGCAAGGATGGATAATTACTGTCCCTGCCTTCTCAATCATTGTATATACAGCTCCTCAAGCCTCCCTGTTTCCGGAGCTGGCAGTCATGTGACCACAGGGCTTGGTAGCTACAGATGCTGCAGTCTTATCAGAGGCAGATCAGCTATGCAGTGACTTCAGGGGTTGTTTTTTCCCTTGTACTTCCCTTGTAACTGGGGCTAATGTATCAGGGGAAATCAGCAAAAGGAATGTGAAAATTCCACTCAGAGGTCTTTTTCTGACATTTTGAAGGGCACAATATGTAAAATAAAATAAAAAAACACACATACTGAAAAATTTTTTAATAATAAAAAATCCTGACAACCTATAACTTTGAGACCTAGCCCCAGCGACCCTAAGGGCCACATGTATGAAAACTGACTATGTCTAAAACTCACTTGTTGCCCATAGCAACCAATTACAGCGCCCGTTTAACACCTTAAGCCCCAGGCCTGAAAAGTAGTTAATGACCAGAACTTTTTTTAGTTTTTGCCTCCTTGCGTTTCAACAGTTGTAACTTTTTTATTTTTTCAATGACGCAGTTGTATGAGGCCTCGTTTTATTTGAGACAAGTTATACTTTATGGGGGAATAGTTTAAGTTCACTTATAAATAATTGCAGAATTTTTTTTAAGTTTTTTCAATTTTTTTTTTTTTTTATTTATTTTTTTACCCCATTCACATTTCACACTTAATAACTTGTTATTACGGTCTTGTGGCTACCTAATGTGTGTAGGTTTTTTTTGTGTGTGTAATATATGCACAATTATTTTTTATTAAATATTTATTTTTATTTTATTATTTCTTTGTTTATTCATTTTTTTTACACTTTTTATGTTTTTTACTTTTTTTTAAAATCCCATGAAGGGAGAACTGTTTTACTTTTTTTTTTTTTTTTACACATAGTAATGTATTAGCATATTCATATATGCTAATACATTATAATGTGTGTCAGTCTGACACAGGCAGTGATCAGGACAGCACACAGTCTATCCTGGTCACTGGGTTGTTACACAGACACCCCTGGGGCCACTCTAGGTCGCCAGGGCTGACTGTGCAGCCGTTTCCTGAGCTCTGTTGGGTTACCGGGTGTTCCAATCACCCGACAGAGCAGGGAAACCCTTTGATTGCGCTGCGGTGATGATCTGCCGCAATCAAAGGGTTAAAGCACCGGGTTGCGGGGATTCCCCCGCTTCCCAGTGCTCGCAGGAGATGCTCTGGGATCAGGACTGTGTAGTACAGCCCTGGTCCCAGCGCTGCTGTGGCGCCGGGCGCCGCAAGCCCCGATGTCAACAGCGATGCCAAAAGATGTCGCTGTAGACGAACGACCCGCACCAGCCGTCGTCAAAAGTCGGTGGGCGGTCGTTAAGGGGTTAATTTCATATAGTGCTGTGGAAAACTAAAAGTGGCGCTCTGATTGGCTGCTGTGGGCAACAAAGTGTGTTATAGACCTTGACAGTTTTCATACATGTGGCCTTAAACGTTTATAACACCTACATAAAAATGTCCGTGACAGAAAAGGGACTCAATTACAAAATTTTTTTAAGCAACACTTTTCATGTTAAAAGAACTAAATAAATAAATAAACTGATTAAACTACTTTATTGGAGATTTAAAGGGACAAGTAGGAAAATTATCTAGGTCTAAAACTTTCTTTGCTGCTCATAGCAACCAATCAGAGCTCCCCTTTAATTTTTTAAGAGCACTATAGCAAATGAAAGGGGCACTCTGATTGGTTTCTATTGGCAACATAGAAATTCTTAGATCTAGACAGTTTTCATACACAAGGCCTTAGCGTCCAAACTTTTCTGTGCTGTAGATGAGAATCCAGTAAGTGGAATACTGGTCATATTATGGGTAGCCCAAATTCTAAAACTTATATACATTGAATATTTCCATTTTTGGGAACTTTATTAAAATAATGTTCATACTTCCGGTAAGGGATTTAGCTTGACTTCATTTAAAATTATTTATTGTTTTAAGCAATAGTCTCAACATTTTATTAGGATAATACCAAAAGACCATCAATGAGCTCAGGGGTGCCTTCAAGAATTGAGGGACAAAAGTGGTTTATACCATAACACTCTACATAAAAGAGGCCACCTCCATTCTGTTTCAGTAACACTTTCTGTACTCACCTCTTTACACGTAAAGAGATTCTATGTGCGGCCAGACAGTAAGTGATGTATTGGGTACCATGTTACTGCTATATACCCAAAATAAAGGAATGGAATTTGTGTATGTCATGTGAGTAGCCATGCTTGAGGGATGTAAAAGATATCTACGGCTTCTCTGTGGCTACAGCAAGAGATCTGTTTCTGCAGAGATTGACGGGTTATGATGTCTGGTGAAGGTCCTCAGGTGACATATTTGTACTTTTTTAAATGTCATTGACTTTAGGTGATCTTACGACTTCAGCTATTATTATATTTACCTTATTATTATATGTTTTTATGTATTTCACGGGGATGTCTAAGGATGTTTAGTTACATAAGGATTCAATGTATACAACTTTTTTTATTTGGGAGACACTTCTAAAACCTGAAGATTCACACAATGGCTGGTGACTAGTGTTGATTGAAGTGTTCTAGAAAAGTTAAGTTCTAATAGAACTTCTTGAATTCTTAGAACTCGAACTGATCCGAGCATTTTGCTGTTCGTTTGAGTAAAGTTCTAATTCTAGTTCGACACGCCATTTTCAGTTTCGTTTTCAGCAGCTTTCTGGACTTTTGTCGACCATCCAATCATTGTTCTGCACTTTTGGAAGCCATCCAATCAGTGCAGAGCACAGAGAAGTGTCAAAAACATCATCGCTGAGGTGTAGGACTCTTATTGGCTGCTAAAACCACATGACAATGTTTTATATATTTCACTTCTGAACACCATTTTCAGCTCACTCTCTGTACTATACAGACTGCTCTTAGTTAGTTAGATAGCATTTTTCTCTCCATAGACAGCAATAGTTCGGGAGTTTGGTATTGCTGGCTGCATCCTTCCCACACCCAGAAGCTGTTATTTGGTGACATTTGTAGGCTCGCATAATGCTTAACTCTCATATACATAGATATATATTATACAGAGTGCTTGGATTTGCTAAATCATACTCAGTGCCCAAAAATTCCATTTTTGCAGTTTTGGGGGTTCAGTAATTGTATAACACACAGTCTCCAAATCTCCTACCACTACCACTACACCTCCTATAGCTACGCCCCTACTTGCAAGCTGTTCTCATTTTTTCAGTTAGCCATAAAAAGGAATGAAGTATTTTAGCCTTTCAATTTTTTTCTGTCACTCTTAGAGCCAAATTTACTTCAATAAGTTGTTCCACGTATCCAGTTTACTGTTATTGATGGTAATTACAGCTTCTCCTCACCTGTACAGGTATAAAAATGAACTAGAACATCTTCACTCATTGACTTTAATGGGGTTCGAGTTTGAGTTCCAGTTCGAATAGAACCTCGAACCGAACATGCTAAAGTTCGAGGTTTTAATCGAACTAGAACTTTTTACCGCTTGTTCATCTCTACTGGTGACATTTCTGAGAACAATTGCTGTAACTTTTATCATATTGTTATAATCTCTTAAAATTTTGGTCTTCTTTATTAAAAATATGGCATAGCTATGATAGAAAGCAGTTAGTGCTTATTAAAATTGTACATTTGTTTGTACAGACTTCTGGATATCTGGTTATGTGTGTAGCCTACAAACATTGTCTAGAGTTTATATAAACTATGGTTATAACAGACAATAAATCATAGCAGTAACATACAATAACATGCAATAACTAAAGGAGTTATCCTCTATATATTATTTTTATTTATTATGTACATAATAGGAAATCATACAATTTTCTTATATACATGTATTAAAGATTCTGCTCCTATACATTTTTTATATGCATGCAGTAGGTCTCTATCTGGAAATAAAAAAAATATACAGCCCACAATCCTGTCCATGGATTAAACATGGCGGCAGTCATGTGACCTCTTGGCATTCAGTTAGTAGCAGGGTTACATGAAATCTATGGGGAACTGAATAGGAAGATTATTAATATGTTTATTCTAGCAACTTCTTTACTGTGTAGATTTACTTGTATAATCGTCAAATTCTTGATAAAGGTAACTGTAAAAAGAAAAATGTTTAACCCATATAGCTAGTCAATTGGAATCATAAATATGGACAGGAACATGGGCTATATATCTTTTGCAGATGGGGCTTACAAGACTGGTATAAAAGCAGACTACAGGAGCAGAATTTTTAATACATGTGTATGTATGTCCTGTATTATACACATAGAAAGTATCTTTAAATCTAGACACAAACAGAACTAAAAAGAAAACAATAGCGCAAATGTGTAGAACTATAATAACAAAAAACAACTAGATGGCAATGGGTTATGCCCAATAGTAACACAGTGACAACTACCAATTTGAACACCAAACATTCCAATTTGAATGCGATCTCGAAAGGAGCAATGGAAAGTTACAAAATCGAGGTCTGAAGTTATTGAGTGCTCAATGGAAATGATGATCACACATTGTTATTGTAAAAAAAAACTTTGAAGAGGTCCATCACTTGCTTTCATGTAAAATTTAGACATAATTGTTAATGTGTCAATGTGGAGAACTGCATTATTACCTGGAATATGAGATTTGTAATTATTAAAACTTTGAAATAATGACAAGGTAAAACTACCTTTTCTGTACAATGTCAAAACACATGAAGTTTAACTGGTATGTTTAAGTTTCATTTAAAGCTTGGAAGTATACACTGTGATGTTTTCTCTTTCTTTCACATTGCAATTTTGCAAATTCTGATTGGACATCTGAAAGTTGAGATCAACCCCGTATAAGACAATAAATTGATAACATACTAAAGTTCTGGCAGTCTAATCAGTTATTCTACAGTGTTGATCCATGATTGATCACTTTATCACTATGGTATTTCACTCACAATGTATGCCATAAACAGAATTGTTACTAAGTGATCATTTTCCTTTCCGCGTCCAATGGGCAGGCCACTTATGAGATGGCGTTCAAAAAGAAAACTTTGGACAGCTCACAACATGTCTAAGTAGTCTATAGGTTTTATTGTATTACATCATGTTTTTATAGGCTCTAGCCCACCAACATATGGGTCTTTAAATGATAGAAAATAAAAAAAGTTGGACAGTGTAACATTAAACTGTTAAACTTGCAGTCTAATTATTTTGTGTTTCTGTGTAGCCTAAACACCTTAAACGCCCTGTAGCTCTCAGTTACAGAATGTGTGATTGGTAAGATCACAGGATAATAAAATAAATGTAATATAAATATTGCTCTATTATCCTATTGTATTTACTGCTAGTTATAGCATGAGAACACTAAGTGGAATATAAATGACATAAATAAAAAATATCTATTAGAAGTTGTACCTCGGCCATGTTTGGTTTATTCTGTAGTCTGCATATCATATGTTTCCTAAAATCAAATGTTTTAACCAGTTCCTGAACTGATCGTAAATAGTGTTGATTTACCTGTTCTAGAAAAGTGAAGTTCTAGTAGAACTTTTTGAATTTTTAGAACTCGAACCAGACAGAACATTTTACTGTTCGTTCGAGTAAAGTTCTAGTTCTAGTTCAACACGTCATTTTCAATTTCATATATCACAGAGCTCAACATCTTTCCCTCTATCATATAACCCTATATACTAACCCTATATCAAAAAGCTCAGCTCCTCTCCTCTATCATTTAGCCCTATATACCACAGAGCTCAGCTTCTCTCCCTTTATCATATAACCCTATATGTCACAGAGCTCAGCTTCTCTTCTCTATCATATAACCCTATATGTCACAGAGCTCAGCTTCTCTCCTCTATCATATAGCCCTATACAGTATATCACAGAGCTCAGCTTCTCTCCTCTATCATATAACACTATATATCACAGAGCTCAGCTTCTCTCCTCTATCATATAACACTATATATCACAGAGCTCAGCTTCTCTCCTCTATCATATAACACTATAAATCACAGAGCTCAGCTCCTCTCCTCTGTCATATAACCCTATATATCACAGAGCTCAGCTCCTCTCCTCTGTCATATAACCCTATATATCACAGAGCTCACCTTCTCTCCTCTGTCATATAATCCTATATATCACAGAATTCAGCTTCTCTCCTCTATCATATAACCTATATTATCACAGAGCTCAGCTCTCTCCTATCATACAACCCTATATATCACAGAGCTCAGCTTCTCTCCCTCTATCATATAACCCTATATATCACAGAGCTCAGCTTCTCTCCTCTATCATATAACCCTATATATCACAGAGCTCAGCTCCTCTCCTCTATCATATAACCCTATATATCACAGAGTTCAGCTCCTCTATCATATAACCCTATATATCACACTGCTCAACTTCTCTCTCTCTATCATATAACCTTATATATCACAGAGCTCAACTTCTCTCCCTCTATCATATAACCCTATATATCACAGAGCTCAGCTCCTCTATCATATAAACCTATATATCACAGAGCTCAGCTTCTCTCCTCTATCAAATAACCCTATATATCACAGAGCTCAGCTTCTATACTCTATCATATAACCCTATATGTCACAGAGCTCAGCTTCTCTCCTCTATCATATAACCCTATATATCACAGAGTTCAGCTTCTCTCCTCTATCATATAACTCTATATATATCAGAGCTCATCTTCTCTCCTCTATAATATAACACTATATATACCTGAGATCTTCTTCTCTCTATCATATAACCCTATATATCACAGAGCTCAGCTTCTCTCCTCTATCATATAACCCTATATATCACAGAGCTCAGCTCCTCTCCTCTGTCATATAACCCTATATATCACAGAGCTCAGCTCCTCTCCTCTGTCATATAACCCTATATATCACAGAGCTCAGCTTCTCTCCTCTGTCATATAACCCTATATATCACAGAACTCAGCTTCTCTCCTCTATCATATAACCCTATATATCACAGAGCTCAGCTTCTCTCCTCTATCATATAACCCTATATATCACAGAGCTCAGCTTCTCTCCTCTATCATATAGCCCTATATATCACAGAGCTCAGCTCCTCTCCTCTATCATATAACCCTACATATCACTGAGTTCAGCTCCTCTATCATATAACGCTATATATCACACTGCTCAACTTCTCTCTCTCTATCATATAACCCTATATATCCCAGAGCTCAACTTCTCTCCCTCTATCATATAACCCTATATATCACAGAGCTCAGCTTCTCTATCATATAAACCTATATATCACAGAGCTCAGCTTCTCTCCTCTAGCATATAACCCTATATATCACAGAGCTCAGCTTTCTTTCTCATATCATATAACCCTATATATCACAGAGCTCAGCTTCTCTCCTCTATCATATAGCCCTATATATCACAGAGCTCTGCTTCTCTCCTCTATCATATAACCCTATATATCACTGAGCTCAGCTTCTCTCCTCTATCATTTAACACTATATATCACAGAGCTCAGGCTTCTCTCTCTATCATATAACACTATACATCACAGAGCTCAGCTCCTCTCCTCTATCATATAACCCTATATATCACAAGAGCTCAGTCCTCTCCTCTATCATATAACCCTATATATCACAGAGCTCAGCTTCTCTCCTCTACCATATAACCCTATATATCACAGAGCTCAGCTTCTCTCCTCTACCATATAACCCTATATATCACAGAGCTCTGCTTCTCTCCCTCTATCACATCCTGCTCTCAGGTAGGGCAGCATAAACCACCTGGACAGCTTCCCTTTAAAGTATGCAGGAGAGTTTACATAATTATAATAAATAGTAAAGGTTAGAGGGGGCGTTCTTGCCCTGTAAGGTTAGAGGGGGCATTCTTGCCTTGTTCTTGTAGGGGATAAATACAAAGCAAAGACTGTATTCATAAAAGGTGGAGGAATATTACATTTTTGTAAAATATACTGTATCAATTGCCAATCAATTCTGTTGAAAGCCTCCTGGGTGTCCATGCTGAGATGAACTAAACGGAAATTGTTTTTCTGGATGTAATGTGTTATCCTTCCCCTCCCTCTGTTTTATAAAGCCAACTTGGTCAGAAGAAATCATTTTAGGGAGGATATTTAAATGTATCAGCCAATATTTGAGCCAAAAGCTTTAGGTCAATATACAGTAGGGAAATAAGGTCAAATCTTTACCTTCATTTAGAATTAGTGAGAGTGAAAAATACTATTGGACACTGGGTGGCCGTGTAAGAGAAGGTTGGATATTGGAAAGAGTAATGGGAAATGGATGCTTTTAAAAATGAACCAATCAGAGTTGGAAAAGCCATCTGGGCTAGGACTTTTCGTAGACAGGAAATTTTAATTGCTTTCTCCAACTTTTGAATGGTCATCAGTCTAGAGAGAGCTACTTTCTACATTTGTTTTCTTGAGGTTGTTGGAAGGTTTATAGTACCTGAAAAGTAAGTATTTAAATTGGTTCTCCTAAGCAAGTTCCGTCTACAAAAATTTATGTCAAGGTTATACAGATTACTATTAAAGATACAAAACTGGTCGGAAATTTCTCTTAAGATGTAAATCCAAGGCCCCTGAAGGATCTTAAAGGGGTTTCTCATCAGACTGTTTCACAAAGCCTGTTCCTTGGAGCCATCTCCAAGTTCTCACTTCTTGTTCAGGCTGTGGGTGGTTCCGATTGGCTCTGCTATTCCTAGCTCAGCTTTTTCTTATACAATGTATATACCAGACAGGACTCTAAAGAGGCTTCTGTTCTCAAAATAGAAAGTGAGAGCTTTAAAGAGGTTTTCTCACCATGCTGTTTCACAGAGGCACAGCCAGCTTCAGGCTTCTACTTTCTGTTAGGGCTGTGGGTTTACAGCAATGACTGGCATATCACCTCTGCTATTTCTAGCTGAGCCTGTTAGGGGGCATTAAAAATAGAAGTTAGTAAACAGCATTGAACAAGGCTACAGAGATCTAAGGGGTTAAAGTTTGTCAGTAAGAAACATAAACAAGCAAATGTGTTGCTGACAAGACACAGCAGGAAGTGACATCACCACTACTGCTAGAACCTGTAGAGCAGAGAGAGTTGGCCGGTAACTAGGGAAGCTTGTGTTCAAAAGCTGGAGATAAGATCTGCTCTATCTCTGAAGAGAAGCAAAATCATTACAGTAATGTATCTGATAAAATAATGCATTTAACTTTGCCTAAATGTTTAAAACTAATCAATGAAATGGGAATACCCCTTTAAGTAGCAGGTTTTGGCTCTTGTAAAGATTTGCATTATGCTCATCTACTTTTTTTTCATAATTCTGATTTTTGGTGACATTTTGGGGCTTCAGAACAAACCAATAGTTTTCCTTTGAATTAAACTGCGTCCACACGACAAAGGACAAAATACTCGTCAGATTCAGAATGCTAAGGGTGAGCTCAAATGGCGCTTTGTGGCACAAACGCGTTAGTAACACTGTTGAAAGCCCAAGGCACATCTCTGGCCCCTATACTTTACTATTTACTGGCACGAATACACCTCAAAAGAAGTGACAGGTCACTTCTTTTGAGATGTGCACTAAATTACGATTGTAAAATATGTGGTGTTTGATTGATGCTGCATAATTTAGATTGATGTCTATGACCACTGCATTGCACATCGTTTAGGCTGTATTTCGGCACGTATTTCGGGGACACTACACTCAAAATATGTGGAAAAGTATTGGGTGCCATGTGAACACCCCCTAACGACTCGGATACACGAAAAGGATTTACAGTAATTTTTATGACGGATGTTTGGTTTGAAATCAGTTTGAAAAACGACCGTAAACCATTCCCATAGACCTCAATAGAAAATCCAACCGCTGGTCTAAACGGCACGGACTTTCTGAGGTTGGATTTCAAAACTGACTGGTTTGCAAAAAACTTGGAACTTACTTTCTTCCACCAGATTTCTGATGGAAAATGAACTGTTCAATGTCAGTGGGCCAACCGAATCCGAAAAATCTTAAAATCCGACCAAAATTTCAATTGCTGTGTGAACACTAAACCACCCTAAACCAACTTGAATATTTGGACAGATTTGAACATGTTTTCCTTTTTTTGGTGTAGATTTGGCATTAAATTAGGTTTTTGGCGGACAGTTAAAATTATCTTCTATGTATAAAAACAAAAAACAAACCAAAATAGTGAAAAAATCTACACCAAAATCCAAAACGTTTTTTAAAAACGTTATATACGAGACATTATTTTAGATGGTATATCTAACTTTCTGACAAATTAAACCCAAATCCTGAATCTGCGCCAAAATCCGTTCACAAAGCTTTCCGGTAGGTTTTCAAGAATCCCATTGACTTCAAATAAATTTTCCGAAATACGCGGGTTATTAACAGTTGTAAAAACCGGTCATGTGTGAACCACAATGCTGTTTTACATAGAAATCACTGAAAATTAACTGGAGGCGTTTTGGAGGCTTTTTTGATACACTTTTGGATGAGGAAACTCTCTGAAAACAGTGTCAAAATCAGGTGTGTGAACTTACCCTTACTGTTAGACAGTTTTCATGAAGGAGGACCAATGTCTTCAATTTACAATGACTGACTTGATACCAATAATATTGCATCTCAAGAGGCCACTGAGTTATGTTTACAATTTCATTAAAAATTGAGGGCGACATGTATGAAGGAAGGCGCGTCGAAGTGAATTGTCGAGTCTCATTTCCAGTGTATAATGCGCCTGATGTATGAAAGTGGCTTTTTGTGCGTTCATAAATGGTGTGTAAAGTTCATCTCGCCTGTGTGTTAGGCGCTTTACGGAACTTAGGCGGTTAAGTAATTTGCCTAACATGTATTAAGCTTATAGACAGGCTGGAAATAAGAGAAGTCATTAGAATAGCATGTCAGTGAATAGAAACTATGGTACTGATCCTGTTTGGGTTTGGCCCACGGGTCCCCAGCAATACCTGTGCTGTGCTGGCTCTAGCTAAATATAGAATAAAGGGTGAAAGCAGCAAAAATTAATTTCAAATTTAATGTAGTAAAAATGTAAAATATAAAAATCTGAAAAAAACATAATAAAGGGGGTTATTTAATGTAAAATTAGTTTAAGATTCTATTAATTTTAAATACATTTTTAGGAGATATTTATATATTTTGGGGACATTATATATTTTTATATTAATTTTATATGATCACATCTTTCGTTAAATTTAAATAATTACATTTTATGCAGTTTGATAATTATAATATATTACTTTTTATTATTGTACTGGTGTAAGTTGAAAAATATTGGATCTTTTTTCCCCTAACAGCAAATCCAGCTTCACTTTGACTCCTCAGGCTCAGGCATGCCACATTGAGATAGGTCTGCCTGTCCGAGCAGTAATGCGCCTAGTTTTGCCGAACCATATTCATATATGTGTCCAATATTGCGAGTGAGGTGCGACCTCCATAATGCCCCCAGAACGGCCCCAGACCACCCCTCATGTTATGCACATTAGAAAGTGTCAAATCTTACGAACAATGCGCCTAACACATACGTTAGGCGCATTAGACATCGTAGCCGGCTCAGTTAGGTGCATTGTGCGCCAGAAAAAGGGTGAAAAACCCTTTCATACATGTGGCCCTGAGTTTTTGGATCCATCTTGCTTATTGCCTTTGAAGAATGTAGTTATAAAGCTTTTAAAAGGGATTATTAACAAATTGTACACGGTTTGTTTCCAGAACAGAACTAAATAATTAAACTCATAATATTTGCGATAGCATTGGATTAATATAAAACTGTTTGATTTATATTAATGGTTTGAAAGTTCTGTGTCATATTTTATTTGACTTTATTCATATTAATTTTTTCTCAAAGTTTTGATAAAATCTTTTGTATGGTCATGCTTACTTATGTTCTTACATACAAAGCTTCAAAGGTTCTGGCAAAACTGACTCAGTAGAAATATGCTGTTACAAGTCAACTAAGGACACATTTACAAAAAGTGAAAAAATATAATTTACTCTTGACTGGGTCTACATGCAATGAACTTGCTGCAGATTTGCAGTATAGAATCCGCAGTGCAAAGACAAAGCAATTTACGGAAAAATGCAAGTGGATTTGATACTAAAAACCACATCCAGATAAACCAGAAAATGTCTGCACAGAAATCATTGCATGGTACAGATTTTCAAATCAGAGGCATGCTTATTCGGTTATGGAAATGTGATTGATTTCCATTGTAGATATCACAGTATTAATACACAGATATAGCAAAGTATAGCTTGACTATAATATCATGGCTTTCCGTATTATCTGTTCTTGATCACAATAATCCACAGATAAGCATTGAAAAAGCTGAGATAATTTTTTATGCCATTATATCATAGCACATAAACTATCAAGTTTATCTTTGCCACATACATTTGTATAGGGCTAAAATCAGTTTATATAGATGTATCTCTGTTGCAAAGCTTTAAAAAAAATCTATCACATCTGGACCTGCTCAGACGGTGTTCTTGCTATGAAAAATATAATTAAAGGAGTTTTCTCACTACAAAGATTAGCTTTCAACATGAATGGACAGTTAAATGAAGACTTTTTCTAAATACATTGGTCATTAGATTTTACTTTAGTAATGAGATATTTTTTGTGCTCCGAGTGTACACAGGTTTCTATGGTTACCTGGTTCTCTGACCATAACTCTGTTATATGATTAGAGCATAGCGCTTAGAACAGGACGTGACATCACCCTTTGATGGACTGAGCTCAGGAGAAAACTAGTTATCTCTAACAAGATATTGTTTTCAGTCCTCATTGCATATGTACCTTATGTTTACTGAAGAGAAAACATCTCCTGCACTTATGAGTGTAATGGCTCAGTTACTAACAGAGTCCCTGGATATGCTAATCACTGCTATAGAACCACTCACAGCCTGAGGAGACAGAGTGAAAGTAAAATTGCTTGTGACTAAGTGAAACAGCGTGATGAGAAAATACCTTTAACTCCTTAAAGACCGCCCACCATCTTTTGAAGTCGCTGGTGCAGGTCGTTCATCTGCAGCGACGTCTTTTGGCATCGCTGCAGACATCGGAGTTTGCGGTGCCGCAGCAGCGCTGGGAACGGGGCTATACTACATAGCTCTGTTTCCAGCACAGTTCCTGCAAGCACTAGGGGCAGGGAAACCTCCGCTCCCCGTGCTTTAACCCTTTGATTGCCGCAGTCACTGACCGCAGCGCAAGCAAAGAGTTTCCCTGCTCTGTCGGGTGATCGGGACACCCGGTGACCCGACAGAGCCTGGAGAATGGCTGCACAGTCATCCCTGGGGACCTAGAGTAGCCCCAGGGCTGTCTGTGTAACAAGCCAGTGAGCAGGACAGACTGTGTGCTGTCCTGATCACTGCCTGTGTCAGACTGACACAGATTACAATGTATTAGCGTATATGAATATACTAATATATTACTAAGTGTAAAAAAAAAAAAAAAAAGAAGTAACACATTTCTCCCTTCATGGGATTTTAAAAAAAAAAAAGTAAAAAACATAAAAAGTGTAAAACATAAATAAGTAATAAAATAAAAATAAATATTTAATAAAAAATAATTGTGCATACATCACACACAAAAAAACCCTCTACACATATTAGGTATCCATACAACCGCAATAACCTGTAAAATTAATCTAACAAGTTATTAAGTGTGAAATGTGAATGGTGTAAAAAATTTTTTTTTTTTTAAAAAAACGAAAAAAAAAAATTTTTAATTGAAAAAAAAATTGTGAAATTATGTATTATTTAACTAAAAATATTAACCCCTAAAATAAAAGTCGACGCGAATAAAACGAGGCCTCATCCAACTGCATCATTGAAAAAATAAAAAAGTTACAACTTTTGAAACGAAAGGAGGCAAAAACGAAAGAAATGTTCTGGTCATTAACTACTTTTCAGGTGTTCGGCTTAAGGGGTTAATAAGTGACTGGGTAAAGATCAAAAGATAAATAGGTAGATAACAGAACGATACATAGATAAATAGGTAAAAAGATTTTATTTTTCTATATTATGAATATGTGAAAAATTGTTTTATTAGGTTTATTGGGATAGATATATTAATACTTATACTGCTTAGTGTAAAGAATAGACAGTCTTAAAATGCACCACATTTATCATAATGTTGATGATTCTGGGACATGTTTATACTTTCTATTAATTGGCTTTCTTTCTGCCACTTACTGCATCAAAATGTTGACGTATTTTTAGGCACATGGCGTCACATTCTAAACGACACACTTTGTTCTAGAGAATGTTTATTCTTAATATACATGATTATATCAATATAGTATAAATCTGTTAATATGACTGTTCTTGTATTGTGCATATTGATTCATACATTACTCTGATGTACTTTATATGTGTTTATACAAAACCTTTTCAATAAAAAGACAGTTAAATAAAAAAAACTACACACTTTTTCCCACCAGGACACACCCTTTTACCTTGGTCACACCCTTTGTCTTTTTTCCCCACCCTGCCCCATTTTATGTAAATTTTAAAAAACTGGGATATACTGTTCATTGCTGGTGGGTGTGGCGGGGAGCAACGCAGACCCACGGTGCTGGAATGGCAGTTGCTTCTGGGATCATTTTTTGCTTTTATAACATCCCCAACCAGTCCTGGATTATGCTAAAATCTTAAACAGACTCTTCAAATTAAACTTATGTGGTTATTTAACCTCTGAACAGTCTGGTAAACATAATTAACAAAATAAAGGATTTTCATATGTGTGCACATATGACCAACAATATAATGAAAGTAAAATTTCAGCTATTGATCTTAATTCTGTATTTGAAATGTCTCAGGGAGAAAATGTATGCTACTATCATTTTTCACATCCACAAGCCCAATTATACCCATTGATCACACAGAACTGAATTCCCTCCCAGGAGCTAAAGCAGGCATCCTCAAACTACGGCCCTCCAGCTGTTGGGAAACTACAACTCCCATAATGCATTTATATCATCTATAACAATGGGAAGATGGGAGTTGTAGTTTCCCAACAGCTGGAGGGCCGCAGTTTGAGGATGCCTGAAACTGTGCTGTCCATGTAAACATTTTCACTGCTGAGTTATGATTCTGAGACTTTGGCTCCCTGGGGCCACAGCTAATGATCTCCAAACACAAGTTTGTGGCATAACAGAATCTGTAGTTTAAGGTAGCCATTGCCTATAAAGCAAACTTTTTTTAATCAGTTGTATATCAGATGAAACAAACTGTGACTAAACATACCACGTACATATTACAGATAACACAATAGCTACTACAAATTTAAATTTTTGGCCCAATTTTTCAACCCGGGTTATTTTTAAACGTAAATTGGGGGGACGTAATTTTGCCCCCAATTTACGGGCCCTGGTTTCGGGGGGGGGTGGGGGCGGGGGGCCGTCAGCCACCGGCCCCCATGACCTTTCATTATTTCCCCGGCGCGTATCCCCCCCTGAATAATTGACAAGTCACTTTCTCCCCCGGTTCCCCCCCGTAAATTTTTTGAGCGGGGGGAGGAGACGTAAACCTTTTTTTCCCATATTGGGGGGAAATGTAAAAATTTCCGTAATGACTGGGGCGGGGTTTCAGCCGTAAAGAGCCAAAAAACGGCGCAAAATTTCGGGGGAAATTAAAGTCCCAAAATAAGCAGTGTGAACATAGCCTTATTGTTTAAGTTTAAAATTTATGGAAAAAAGCCAAAAAGTTCTATCTGGCCTTCTAATTCTCCTAAAAGTCATCTTGGTGGAGAATCCATCTTGACAGGGTGACCCCACAGAAATAGACTTGCATATGAAACTCACCTTAAAAAAAAGTACCAAAACAAATTTCAATCCCAACTTGTTTTCTTAACATCTGACAAATTTGTTAGGGACCAAAAAAAAACCCCATAAAAACAAACTTTTGAAGAAAAAATTTCCCGTTTTTTTTAACCAATTTTTTTCCCCTTTTTGTTAAGCTTGGGAAAAAAGGTGCTGCCTTTAGGGTGAACATTGAAAAATTCCCACCCCTTTTAAAAATTTTTAACCTCAGTGGTTGGGGGCTTCCATTTTAAGAAAAGCACAAAACCCCTTTTGCCCTAGATTTTGTGCAAAGAAGGACACCAGCCGCCATCTTGGGGCACTTTTCCCGGGAGTCCCTTTTGCTCTCGGATCGCCGCTTGGTTTAAACAAAAATAGTTTGGGACAAATGACACCCGGGTTTTGTCTTAAACTGGGCCCCATGGAGCTTTATTGAAGGGAACCCAAATAACAAAAAAACAAGAATAGAAAACCCCAGGCCACCAGCCAACTTTCCTTAAAAATAAGATTTTTTCCCTCACAAAACCTTTGGGGGTTTTAACCTACCCAACTAAACACCATCAGCACTGTTGGGGGTACACTTTTTGGCTTCCCCCACCTCTGGGGCCAAAACCTCTCCTCGCTTTCTTTGCTCCCCAAACCCCACAGCTTTAAAAACACCCCCCCCCTGGGTTTTTTTCCTGGAGCAAACAGGCTTTTAAAAAGGGCCCCCAGGGAAAACCCTTTTTAAAAAAAAACCCGTCCCGGAAAAACATGGAGTAGACACCCACCCAACACTTTTCCCACCCCGATAAGAGCCAAACCCCCAATGGTGAATACCACACTAACTTAATTAAAACCCGCTGCCAAACCCCTTACTGGGGTGACAACATCAAAATGGCTCCCTTTCTCCACCAAGGTCAGGTAACCCCTTGGGGGACATGTTTTCTTTTCAGGTTTTGGTTTTAACTCCACCTAGCTATCAAAAATTTTTACAATGAAAAACCCAAAAAACACCCCAAGAATTAAACTAAAAAAACTGGCAACAAAAGTGAGAAAACCCTAAGTGAAAAAAGGAACAAATTGTGCCCAATCTGCCTTTTTTTTCCCCTCCACAGTGTATGGTGACTCGTTAAAGGGGCCCGGGCTGGGAATAAAAAAACAAAACCCCGGGACTAAGCCCCCAAGGGGAGCCCACAATCAACAAAACCCCTTAAAAAATGTCCCCTTTTTCCCATTTTCCAAATTTCTAAAATAAACTAGACTGTAAAAAACTGCTTTCACACGGAGTGTTTTTGGGTGTGGGTTTTGGTGCGGGGTTTTTGCAAAAGGGGAGAGCATTTTTTGCTGTACCAAATTTTTACACAAAAAAAAAGCACCAAAACCCCCCCATGTTAGGGGCCCCCCCCCCCACAACAAAAAAAAAACCGTGGTTTCAAGAAAAACCCCCCATCACAGAGTCAGGTGTGCGCTTTACAATCCGGGACAAACCCACACTGACACTACATAAGCACCAGCATAACCTACAACCCCACCAATCACATCACCAGTAGTCAGGTCACCATCACATGAATACAGCACTGATTCAACACAGAAGTAAAATGACCCCTGACAGAAGGGACTCACAGGAGACGTCATCTCTGATGGGAGTTGTTCTCTTCTCCTTTTCGTCTCCTTCTGGCCTAAACCTCCATGACGTCAACCCTGATGAGTCGTTCCCTTCCATTTCTTTCTCTGTCCGGTACAGCATGCAGTGTCCTCTTCTAGTGGTCACTACTCGTCCCTGTAGAATTTACCACAAATACATCTTAGACTCCTCTCTTTTCCAGCACTTTCCTATCAATTCCCCAAACAGCTATGTTAGACCCTAAAAATTAGAAATTAAAAAATGTCAGATAAGTGGCATGTAAATAGGTAGACCCCCATTAGGTAGGTAAACAGGGCCTTCCTCCATTAATTTGGTAGGTAGACAGGGCCTACCACTGTAATTAGCCCCCAGTAACTAGCCAGGTAGCTATGGCTGCCCCCAGTAACTAGCCAGGTAGCTAGGGCTGCCCCCAGTAACTAGCCAGGTAGCTAGGGCTGCCCCCAGTAACTAGCCAGGTAGCTAGGGTTGCCCCCAGTAATCAGCCAGGTAGCTAGGGCTGCCCCCAGTAATCAGCCATGTAGCTAGGGCTGCCCCCAGTAATCAGCCAGGTAGCTAGGGCTGCCCCCAGTAACTAGCCAGGTAGGGCCAGTAATTAGCCATGTAGGGCCAGTAATTAGCCAGCTAGGGCCAGGGGCAGTAATTAGCCAACTAGGGCCAGGGCCAGTAATTAGCCAGCTAGGGCCAGGGGCACTAATTATCCGGCTAGGGCCAGTATGTAGGCAGGCAGGGCCAGTATGTAGCCAGGCAGGGCTAATATGTAGCCAGGCAGGGCTAGTTTGTAGCCAGGCAGGGCCAGTATATAGACGGGGCCACTTATATGTAGACAGGGCAGGCATATAGGCAGACAGGGCAGGTATACAGGTAGACAGGGCTGGTATATTGCTAGACAGGGCAGGTATATAGCTAGACAGGGCAGGATATATCTAGACAGGGCAGGTATACAGGTAGAAAGGGCAGGTATACAGCTAGACAGGGCTGGTATATAGCTAGACAGGGCAGTATACAGGTAGACAGGGCAGGTATACAGGTAGACAGGGCAGGTATACAGGTAGACAGTGCTGGTATATAGCTAGGCAGGGCAGGTACACAGGTAGACAGGGCTAGTATATAGCTAGACAGGGCAGGTATACAGGTAGACAGGGCTGGTATATAGCTAGGCAGGGCAGGTACACAGGTAGACAAGAGCTGTATATAGCTAGGCAGGCAGGTTACAACAGGTAACATAGGCTGGGTATTATAGTAGGCCAGGGCTGGTATATACTGTAGCCAGGGCTGGTATATAGCTAGGCAGGGCAGGTTATACAGTTATACAGGCGCTGGTATATAGCTGGCAGTGGCAGGTATACATGAGGCTGGTATAAGCTAGGCAGGGCAGTGTATACAGGGCTGGTATATAGCTAGGCACGGCAGGTATACAGGACCTGGTATATAGCTTAGGCACAGCAGGTATACATGTAGCCAGGGCTGGTATATAGCTAGGCAGGGGCGGGGTATACAGGTAGACAGGGCTGGTATATAGCTAAGGCAGGGCACGGTAATAGGCAGGTATGCCAGGGCTGTATATAGCTAGGAGGCGAAATGGTGCAGGTATATACTAGGCAGGGCAGGTATACAGGTAGCCAGGGCTGGTATATAGCTGAGAGGCAGGCAGGTATACTAGGGCAGGTATATAGCTAGGCAGGCAGGTAAAATACAGGGCTGGTATATAGCTAGGCACGGCACTGGTAATACAGGGCTGGTTATATAGCTAGGCAGGCAGGTATACATAGTTAGACAGGGCTGGTATATAGCTAGGCAGGGCAGGTATACAGTTAGACAGGGCTGGTATATAGCTAGGCAGGGCAGGTATACAGGTAGACAGGGCTGGTATATAGCTAGGCAGGGCAGGTATACAGGTAGCCAGGGCTGGTATATAGCTAGGCAGGGCTGGTATACAGGGCTGGTATATAGCTAGGCAGGGCAGGTATACAGGTAGACAGGGCAGTCATTTTTAAAAAATAAGTAAAAACAATACTTACCTGAAGTCTCTGCTTCCTCTTCTATCTTCTTCTATCTTCCGGCCCCGCGGCCTCCTGGGAGCTGACAGACGGGATCAGTAAATCCCAGATGTTCAGCCTCGGCTGCTGCTTGCACCGCGCAGTGCAGGCAGCAGCCATGACGGCTGCATGGCTGGGTCGGTGACCCGGCCGTGCAGCCGTGTGGCGATGGGGGCCTGTCGGCCCTCTGGTACAGGGGTCCGGTCACTGATGCGACCATTGCGGCCCCTGTAGCGTGTCACAGACCGGCGCCGGGACTCGGGGCCCGCCGGGGGGAAACACTGGTCCCCTCGGCGGGCGATCTGAGCCGGCCCTGAGGCCCGTACCCCAGCGGCCCACCGGGCAAATGCCCGGATTGCCCTATGGCCAGTCCGGGCCTGCTCGTTAGTGTTACAAGATGTGAATGGAAAGCAGGTATGTTAAAATTGGCATTATCGCTCTCACATCGTGAGATACTATATGGTATGGGGGTGCTGTGATTTTATATATATTTTATACATGGATAGAAAATATATATAAAATTGCAGCACCCTCAGCAAAAAATTGTAATTATATTGCTTCCCTATTGCCCAAGTAGCTAAAAACATCACACATTCAGATATCTAATCAACTGGAAATCATCTGTTAATGGTAACATTTAGCTTTAACTTGACTCTAGCTAGGTTAATCTAGCTTAATTTATCATCAAAGCATGGTTTACAACTAAGAACGAAACCTGGAGCTGCTGATTATCTGATTGGCGGCGTGGACCCTACATTCTCACACTTTGGGCAGAGTTTTAAGACTGCTGTCAAGAACTTATTAGAAAAGGTTCCATTTGAAGTGTTTTAGCAATGCAATAAAAGACATTACTCTGCATGTGCTAAGAGGCATGTTGGGCGGCTTATGAAGAGGTGCAAGGCCTATGGTGCATGGCCAAGAGGATTACTAACAGCAAATTGGCTTAACTTGTTTCTCATGAGTGTAGTATACTACCTATGTTCACTTGTTATTAATTGAGCCTTTGCATTAGCTAGGAAAATTCTCCACATTTATGTTGAATAATACAATGTAGATTGATCAAAAATTCCTCAAATATTAGAATAACATTGTACCTTTCATTACATTATAGTCATATATGATTTAGTAGTAAACCTGGAAAGACATCTATCACTCAGTGAGCCAGCCAGACACTGGCCTTGTTACATTTCTAGGGGCTTTATTCAAATTAATAAGTGAGGCACCATCTTTCACCCTTACTTTTTAAACAAAACATAAAATTTTTTTAAATAATTTTTCAAAGGGGCCGCCCGGAAAAACCCCCCCAAAAGGGCCCCGGGAAAAGGGCCCAAAACCCCCCCCGGGGGGAAAATTTTGGGCTTCCAAAAAACCCCCCCGGGGGGAAAAAAGGGGGGAAAAAGGGGGGGTTCGGGAAAAAAGGGAAATGGGGCAAAAAAAAGGAAATTTTTGGTAAAAAAAGGGGGGGGGTTTTTTAAAAAAAAAACAAAAAAAAAATAAAAAAAAAAAAAAAAATTTTTTTTTTGAATAAATTAAAAAAAAAACCCAAACCAAAACAAAAAAAAAAAGGCCAAAAAAAAAACCAAAAAAAAAAAAAAAAAAAAGGAGGAAAAAAAACCCCCGGGCCAAAAAGGGGGGGGAAAAAAAACCCCGGGAGGAAAAATTTTTTTCGCCCTTTTAAAAAAAAGGGGAAAAAAAAAGGGAAAAAAAAAGGAAAATTTTTTGGGAAAAGGGGAAAATTTTTTTTAAAAAAAGGGGGAAAAGGAAAAAAAACCCAAGGGAAAAACCCCAAAGGAAAAAAAAACCCCAAAAAGGAAAAAAAACCCCAAAAATTTTGGGGGCAAAAAAAAAAACCCCCCCGGGGAAAAAAAAGAGTTAAAAAATTAAAAAAAAAAAAAAAAAAAAAAAAAAAAAGGGGGAAAAAAATTTGTTTAAAAAAAAAAATTTAAGAAAAAAAAAAAAAAGGGGGGGGCCCCCCCAAAAAACAAAAAAAAAAAAAAAAAAAAAAAAAAAAAAGGGGGAAAAAAAAACGGTGTGGGAAAAAAAAAAAAAAAAAACAAAAAAAACCCAAAAAAAAAAAGGGGAAAAAAACCCCCCTTTTTTAAAGGGTTAAACCCGGGGTTGGGCCCCCCCCCCTTTTTGGGGGGGGGCCCCCCAAAAAAACCAAAAAAAAAAAAAAAACCCCCCGGGGAAAAAAAAAAAAAAAAAAAAGGGGGGTTTTTAAAAAAGGGGGGCCCCCCCAAACCCCCCCTTTTTTAAAGGGGGTTTTGGGGCCCCCCCCAAAAAAAAAGGGAAAAAAAGGGGTTTTTAAACCCCCCCCCAAAAAGGGCCCAAAAAAAAGGGAAAAAAAAAAAAAGCCGGGGGGAAAAAAAAAAACCCCCCGGGGGGGGGAAGGGGGGGGGGGGGGGCCCCCCGGGCCCCAAAAAACCCCCCCGGGGGGAAAAACCCCCAAAAAACGGGGGGGGGGCCTTTTTTTTTTTCCCCCAAAAAAAATTTTTTAAAAAAAAAAACCCCAAAAAAGGGGGGGGGGGGGGGGAAAAAAAAAACCCCCCAAAAAAAAAAACGGAAAACCAAAAAAAAAAAAGGGGGAAAAAAAAAAGGGGGCCCCAAAAAGGGAAAGGGAAAGAAAAAAAAAGGGGTTAAAAATTGGGGGAAAACCCCCAAAACCCCAAAAAAACCAAAAGGGAAAGGAAAGGGGGAAAAAAAAAAAAAATTTTTCCCCCCAAAAAGGGGAAAAGGGAAGGGGGAAAAAAACCCAGGGGCCCCCCCAAAAGGGGGGGAAAAAAAAAAAAAAAAAAAAAAAAACAAGGGAAAAAAAAAAAACCCCCCGGGGGGGAAAAAAAAAAAAGGGCGTAAAAAAAAAAACCCCAAAAAAATTTTCAAGGGGGCCCCCCAAAAAAAAATTTTTAAAAAACCCCCTTAAAAAAAGGCCCCCAAAAAGGGGAAAAAACCCGGAAAAAAAACCAACCAAAAAAAAAACTTTTTTGGGGGCCAAATTAAAAGGCCCGGTTTTTTCCCCTTTTTTCCCCCCCCCCCTTTTTTCCCCCCCCCTTTTTTTTTTCCCCCCTTTTTTTTTTCTTTTCCCCCTTTTTTTAACCCCTTTTCCCCCCCCTTTTTTTTTTTCCCCCCCCCCCCCCCCCCCCCAAAAAAAAAAATTTTTTTTCCCCTTTTTTTTTTTTTTTTTTTCCCCCCCCTTTTTTTTCCCCCCCCCCCCTTTTTCCCCCCCCCCCTTTTTTTTTTTCCCCCCCCCTTTTTCCCCCCCCCCCCCCCCAAAAAACCCCCCCCCCCCTTCCCCCCCCCCCTTTTTCCCCCCCCCCCCTTTTTTCCCCCCCCCCCCTTTTTTCCCCCCCCCTTTTTTTTTTTTTTTTTTTTAAAAAAAAAAAAAAAAAAAAGGGGGTTTTTTGGGGTTTTTTTAAAATTTTTTTTAAAATTTTTTTTTTTTAAAAAGGCCAAAAATTTTTTTTTTGGGATTTTTTTTTTTTTTAAAAAAAAAACCCCAAAAAAAAAAATTTTCCTTTTTTTCCCCCTTTTTCCCCTTTCCCCAAAAAAAAGGGGGAAAAAAAAAACCCCTTTTTAAAAGGGCTAACCCCAAAAAAAAATTTTTTTAAAAAGGGGGAAAAAGGGGGCCCCCCCCAAAAAATTTTTTTTTAAAAAAAAAAAAAAAAGGGGGGGGGCCCCCCCAAATTTTTTAAATTTTTTTTTAAAAATGGGGGAAAAATTTTCCCCCAAAAAGGGGGGTTTCCCCTTTAAATTTTAAAAAACCAAAAAAAAAAAAATTTTTAAAAAAAAAAAATTTTTTTTTTTAAAAAAAAACCCCTTAAAATAAAAAAAACCAAAAAACCAAAAAAAAAAAAATTTTTTTTTTTTTCCCCCTTTTTTCCCCCGCCTTAAAACCCCCCCTTTTTTTTTTTTTTCCCCCCTTTTTTTCCCCCCCCCAAAAAACCCAAAAACCCCCTTTTTTTTTTTTTTTTTTTTTTAAAAGGGGGGAAAAGGGAAAACCCTTTTTTTCAAAAAAATTTTTTTTTAAAAAAGGGGTTTTTTTTTCCCAAAATTTAATTTTTTTTTAAAAAATCCCTTTTTTAAAAAATTTTTTTTTGGGAAATTTTTTTTAATTTTTTTCCCCCCCCAAAAATTTTTTGGGGTTTTTTTTAAATTTCCCTTTTTTTTTTTTTTTTTTTTTAAAAAATTTTTTTTTTTTTTTTTTTTTTTTTTTTTAAAAAAAAATTTTATAAAAAAATTTTTTTTTTTTTAAAAAAATCCTAAAAAAATTTTTTTTTTTTTTAAATTTTTTTTTTTTTAAAAAAATTTTAAAATTTTTTTTTCCTTTTTTTTTTTTCTTTCCCCCCCTAATTTTTAAAAAAACCCCCTTTTTTTTTTTCCCCCCCTTTTCCCTTTTTAAAAAACCCCAAAAAAAAAAAATTCCCAAAAAAACCTTTTTCAAAGGGTTTTTTAAACCCCCCCCCTTTTTTTTTTAAAAATTTTTTAGCAAAATTTTTTAAAACCCCTTTTTTTTAAATTTTCCCCCCCCCCCAAAAAAATTTTTTTTTTCCCCCCAAAAAAAACCCCTTTTTTTTGGGGGAAAAAAAAACCCCCCTTTTAAAAAATTTTTGGGGTTTTTTTAAAAAAAATTTTTCCCCTTTTTTAAAAAAAATTTTTTTCCCCAAAAATTTTAAAAAAGGGGGGCCCCCCCCGGCCCCGGGGTTTTTCCCCCCCCCCTTTTTTTTTTTTTTTTTTTAAAAAAGTTTTTTTTAAAAAAAATTTTTTAAATCAAAAATTTTAAATTTTTTTTTTAAAATTTTTTTTTCCCCCCCTTTTATTTTTTGGTACCCCAAAAAAATTTTTTTTTTTCCCCCGGGGGGGGTTTTTTTAAAATTTAATTTTTTTAAAAAATTTTTTTTTTGGGGGGGTTTTTTTTTTTCCCCTTCCAGTCCGGAAAAATTTAAAAATTTGGGCCCCCAAAAAAAGGGGGGGGGGGGGTTTTGTTTTTTTTAATTTGGGGGGGGCCATAAATTTTTTTTTTTTGGGAAAAATTTTTTTTTTTTTAAAAAATTTTTTTTTTTTTTCCCAAAATTTTTTTTTTTTTAAATTTTTTTTTTTTTTTTTTTGGCCCCAAAATTTTTTTTCCCCCCCCCTTTTTTGGAAAAAAAAAAAATTTTCCCCTGTCAGCAGGGTTCACAACAATTTCTGTATTATTTCTAAAATTTTTCCCGGGGCCCCCTTTTTCCCCTCATCAAAATTTTGGTTTAGATTTGGGATAAATTTAAGGGGCCCTTTTAAACTCCAGAACTGGGCCCCCTGGAAAAATACAAACCTAAACCCGCTGGAAGGGGGGAAAAAAAAGGGTTTATTTCCCCACCCCCCCTGAAACGGCCCCTCCCCAACAATCTCCCACTTTCTTCTTTTCCCTTTTCCTTACTTAACAAATCAGAAATCTTTAACAACCCCCCCGATCCAATGTCTGTTATTTCCAAATGAAAATTCCCAACCTGTAACCTTCGTTGATTTCTCTCCCTACATACTGAAATAACTCTTTTTTCGTTTTTTTAAAAAATTTTTTAAAAATTTTTTTACAGGTTTTTTATTTTTTAAAAACTTACTCAAATTTTTTTAAAATTTAATGTTTTTAAAGGGGGTTTGGGGATACAAAAATTTTGCCCTTTGAAAACAAAGACTTATCTATATCAGTTAGTTTTTTAAACTTGATATTTTTATAATATTACCTTTTTTCATCCCCCCTTTAAAAGCTTTTTGGGAAATTTTGAGGGAAAGGGGGTCAGTCTTAAGTCTAAAGGGGGATTCTTTTTTAAGGGGGTTTGAGGCATTTGTTTTTTTTCCTTTTTTTGGGGAATTAAAATGAAAAGGAAAAGATTTATCTGTTTTTTTTTAAATAATGTTTTTTTTAAATGTTTGTTGTTTTTTTTTGTATCAGCTGAAAGGTACGAAGGGGGGGTATATAGCGGAGGAACGCTCCCCCTCCCGTTTATGCTTGAGAAAAAGGGGGAGAGTGAAAAAGCGAAACATGTCGGATGAAATATTTTGTCCCCTCTATATGTTGTTTAAATTTTTTGCTCAATAAAGTGTTGAAAAGGTGAGACGGTGGAGTGCCGGGTCCGCTATTTTTTTTTTTTGGGGCCATTTTTCAAATAAAACAAACAGAGGGGTTTGGGAGTAACAATGTAAAAGTGATTTTATGATTGTTTACCAGGTTAAAGGGTGTTGGGACTGATTAATGGGCCCTTCGTCCATCGGGGTAGAGTAAAAATGAAGAGAAGGGTCTACTAAAAATCCCGGGTGCTTTCCCCTTCACTCGGGGGTTCAACCGGAAAGTAAACAGTGAACGTTTCCCTTTTCTCGTGACAACTCCAGCCAATAACAGGCCACAATGCCCAAGGCACGTGACCTCTCTGTCCTTTATTTGGCTTGGGGGCGTCTGTGAATGCTGAAGGTTTACTGCTTTAGCCCGGGGTGACCGCACCCGGGGCCCTGAATGAACGGGCGTCCAGAAGGTTTAAATAAAGTCTTATTTTTTTAAACCCAAAACCCCGATGGGCAAATGAGCATTGTCTTTCCCGGAAACACCTCTTTAAAACCTTAAACCCAACGCCTGAAAAGTTTGTTTAAAGACCGAAAATTGTTTTGGTTTTTGCCTCCTTTTTCCCCAGTTTTTAACTTTTTTTTTTTTTTCCTGACGCGTTTGGGATTTAGGCCCATTTATTCGAGACGGTGGGACTTTTTTGGGGGAAAAGTTTAAAAACCCCTTATAAATAATTGAGAATTTTTTATTCAATTTTAAAAAATGTTTTTTTTTTTATTTTTTTTTTTTTACCCCATTTTCCCTTTCCCCATTTAAATAACTTGTTAGATTAATGCTACAGGTTATTAGGGTCGTGTGATCCTAATATTGTAGGTTTTTTTTGTGGAAAGGGGATGCCTTTTTTTTTTTATAAATATTTTTTTTTTATTTTATGATTTTACTTTTTTCAACTTTTTTGTTTTATTTTTTTTTTTAAATCCATGAAGGAAACTGTGTTATTTTTTGTTTTTACATTTGTAATACAATTCATATATGAAATGCATTTAATTGTGCCATCTGACACAGGCATGATCGGGCACTCACGTTCCCCTGATGCTGGCTTCTTACACGATACCCTTTGGGGGTACTCTAGCCCCCAGGGCTGACTGTGTAGCTGTTCCCCCGGGGGGTCACCCGGGGTCCGATCACCCACAAGCAGGGGTCCCTTTTATTTTTCCTCGGGCAGAACTGCGGCAATCAAAGGGTTAAAACACGGGGAGGGGAGGTTTGTGCTGCGAACAGCTGCAGACAAACGACCTGCACCAGCCGACGTCAAAAGACGGTGGGCAGTCGTTAAGGAGTCAAAGGAGTTGTCTACTTGAAAAAAATTATATTTGAAATGGGGCCAGGATGAGCACTGAAACTCACTTGGACGCAATCCTCTTCACTTTCATGTTCCTGTCCCAACATACATGAGAAGCTTGTGCTCCATTGCAATTAAATGCAGCTCTACCTGAATAGAATTGAATAGATTTGGATCAAATTTGACATAAACCCAAATTTGAAGTGCAACACTACTCACTACCGTACAGCTTCAACAACAATGCCATACATAATCAAAATGATAGTGTCATATGAGCTTCATTTATTAAAAAAAATAAGTGCAGGCAATAATAGAGCAGATCCGCCAAATGTTGTTATAATCTTTGAATGTCCAATTAGATATAAAGGTTCGTGTAGGTATGTATATTGTAAGTTGTGTAATGCATTTCTCTATGTTCAGGTAGTGTTATTGCAAGTAGCAGCTGAACTCCTGCATCTGAATTTTTTTAACTGGGTACTTTATAAGCATAATTCTGAATAAGATACATCCAATACTGATTACATACACATTGTGTGATCTTGGCATATCATGCCAGTAGCCTTACTGGTGAATTATGGTAACTGTACCTTTAATACCTTTCAGTCATGTAATATGTAGTTTAATATAAAACCAATATTGTGTTCCATATGGATTTGTTTATGGTCAATTATCACTAAGCTCCTTTCATGAAACCTTTTTGCTTTCAGACCTTTAAGATATGTATTCAGACTGCTTTATCTATTGTATGCTAAAAATGTAATTCATTGTGCCAGAATTACTGTATAACCAACTGCAGAATCTATTATGGATATAAAGCTTTCACAAAAGAAAGCTTATTGATCATTTAGAAATTCGGTTCCTTCCTGTTTTCAATAGTTTGTCAACTGCAGCATGAAAACTGCCACAAATACTGAAAATTTTACACAAGGTAAATTTATTGATAGATACCTTGTCCCAGGTCAGTGACTGTAGTTGAAAATGCATCCACTTAAAAGGGTTTTATCGTTTGAATTGTTCATGCGCTTCAGCTAATTCTATGAGATTGAATTTGAAATCCAGGGGAGAGTCTCTCCTCTCAGCAATCATGTCTCTCCTCACTGAAGAGCTGTGACATCATCATTCTGTGTGAAGCAGGGGAAGGGGAAGGTTGTTTGGAGAGGACAGCTATGCAGCCTCCTGCAGTGTTCTCATGTGTCTGCAGAGCCTTTATCTTTCAGGCTCCACAAGCTCCTTGCTGTGCTATTACCAGTTATACACACAGCCTGTACTGATGAAACACATGAGGAATGCACACTGCCCCCCCCCCCTCCTACACCGCTGTTATTAGGCAGGAGACTGTGTGACTGTGTTATATGGAGGAAACACAGGACATAAGACTGTGTTATATGGAGGGAACACAGGACATAAGACTGTGTTATATGAAGGGATCTATGAGTTAAACAGTCAGTAATTAGATCATTCACCTTAGAGCTAGGAGTATACAGCCAGCAGCCCTCTCACATAGTTGGTTTTACTTTCGGTTTTAACAGCTCAGATGGGAGTAAACACAGAGTGTGCAGGCAGCCAATAACAGTGCAGGGGGCGGGTCCAGAGCATTTCCTGTCTGACGGCGTATCCCAACAGGCTGAATGAAATGTCAGCCAGCCAATCACAGTGCAGGGGGCGTGTCCAGGAGTGGAATATGTCTGGGGGGGTGTCCCCACTAGCCGATCACAGAAAATGGGGCGTGTCCCGACTAGTAGCAGCAGAAATAGAAAACAGTTGCACAGAAAAGCTCATATCTACTATACTATACTAAGTGACTGAGGTAATGCAACCCAATTACAAAAGTGCTTATTTTTACTGTCCCCATAATCTGAGATATGATCATTGTAGCGAGTAAACTCCTTTAAGGGCAGAGTTCTTGTTCCAGGATAACAGAGTAAACACAGTGGTCCCTCAACATACAATTTTAAATGGTTTCATTGTACGTTGAAACCATTGTATTTTGAAACCTTGACGCTATAGAAATCTGATCATTGGTTCCAAAGCCCTGAAAACATCAACACCAAATAAGAAAACATGAAAAATTAGGAAAAATAAGCACAGAAATAATACAAGTTCTAACATTTAACAAACAGAAGGAGGAATTAGAAAAATCACAAGAATCGACATCTAAAATGACCCTGTTTGAATAGTGCCCCAACATGTCCTGAGGTAAAGCCATAGGAACCCAGCCTAACTTTGTCACAGCAAAAACAAGAGTTTTTTTTATTTTTATTGGGGTAGAGGGGTCAGGTAAAGGGTTTTGTGAGGTACAATACTGTACAGTACAGTAAATCCTGACTTTGTGGGCTATTACACTACACAGTGCAGTAAATGTTCCTATTAATTGTCCAGTACTGTACTGTTATGTGCAAGAAAAGTACTGTACAGCACTCACTACGGCATGTAGACCGTCCCCTGCTTTTAACTTTTTTCAGGTACCTACAACACCAGCACCTATCTCCATAGCCTATCAACATTCACACCATTCACATTATTATAGTATTGCTGATTGGCTGCTAGGAAAGTAATCTATTATTCATTAGTTAGATGATATACTTCAGCCAATCATGCAAGTGCTGCTTTTTAAGCGTGAATAACTATTGGCTGGATATTCTAGCCAACTGCATACACAGAAGAATGATCTATACGTGAGCACCGACACAGACTTTGTGGACCTCTGGGGCTACCAGGAAACATCAGCAATGTAAGTTGATGCTGCATTCAACTTATGATGTTCTATGGAATACCATTGTAAGTTGAATATATCGCATGTCAAGCCCTTCATATATTGGGGAGGGAGAGGAGTCACTATATATATCAATATCAATTTGCTACAATGTTGAATCCAGGACACAGTGGAGTGAGTTTGGATGAGATTAATTACTTCCCTCTTCCCAGCTTGGTATCACCCACATCATGCTGTGGATGCTGAAGCTCTTTTTGTCTTTGAGCCGAAACGTTGCACATTTGTACTCTGGATTCTTAATAAAAGGAACATTATGCTGACATCCTTTTTGGATATTTCTTTGGATTACATCAGGTGAGGGCTGGGCTACCCTACCTATGGAAAGTCTGTTGCATTACAATGTTCAATTTCTTGGAGATGAATTAGGACTTCAGTGCTGACCAGCCAAATTTTCTATTTGTTAGTGTAGTAGGAACCACTCTTCACTCCAGTGTTGGGTGGGTGGTGCGGCATAGTTTTCCCTCAATCACCACCCCCAGCTGCTGAATGCAAACCATAGTATCCTCTGCAGTATAAACAATTAGGTATTAAGTCCTTCTTTATTGCCCCACATCTATAAACGTTGTAGCTTGTCATATCATATATCCAACCATAAGGTGGCAATATTTTGGTTATAAACTGACACAGGACATGCTAAAGTCTGCATGCTAGATGACCTGACCACATCACCAGGCACAGGCATCATTGTCTTGCATGGGCCTGGGAGCATCTATATTGGATGAATGACCAGAGGTCCTCAGTGCTGTTCAGTGATGAAAGTCGATTCACTCTGAGCAGAAATGATGGCTGCGAATGATGCTATAGCCAGATCAAAATGCATATATATATCATAACAAGTTACGGATATTTGACTTTTGGTTGACATTTTGACCTGGCTATAGCATAGTTGGCAGCCATTATTTCTGCTTAGAGTGAATCGACTTTCATCACTGAACAGCACTGAGGACCACTAGTCCCTTATCCAGCGTAGATGCTCCCTGGACAATGCAAAACCATAATGCCTGTACCTGGTGGTGTGGTCAGGTACCCTTGCCGGTTGTCTAGAACGCAGACCACTCTAATATAAACAGTTACAAATGGTCTGACGTGACAATTGGTTAACCTCTCACGTCCCTTGAACGTGCCTGGAGTTGTGTGACATTCATCATCCAGTTCCGCAGGGCATTGGTTACACTTCACTTCTTTGCCTTTCTATGACTATCAATTGGAAGGTGTCTTGGTCTCATGATGTCAAAATGTGAACAGCATAATGAGGAGGACTGTTTAAATCTCAATTCAAATAGATTCCCTCAATCTATTGGGCGGTTCAGGGACCAAACACCTTTTGAGAATTTTGCCATTAAGCTCCTTGTTAGGGATCAGCAAGTTGTACAAAAAGTGCTGAAACACTGAACAGTTGGACATGTGTATTCTAAAGTTAAGAGTCTAATTTAGTTAATTTAAAAAAAAAAAAAAAGAAATTTTATGTTCATCCTGAAAGGTCAACCAAAAGCCAAATATACCTAACTCTTTCTGAGTAGTGTATATATTAAATGATTCAGGTCAACACCAGTTGGTTGTTTTTACACAATTTTTTGCTCAAGATGTATGACTTATTGGCGGATTTAAGTCACTCTTGTCAGTTGCAAAAAGAAAGTTGGTGTGGCTTAGTGGATGGGTGAACCCAATACATTTACCATAATTTATGGCAGAAAGCAGCATAAATTATAGATGAGCAGCTTACTTCTGGCATAGATATCAGTTTTAGATGCATGAATTGCATATGCTTCCTAATATATTTGCATATATTACTCCAGCGCTGTTTGCATAAAGATCAACTAATAAAATGCATCTTAATGAACCTCTTTATTTTTATGTCTTTTCCACTGAACATGGTGTTTTCTATGATCCCTGCAATGAATTAATAATGTAAAAACGTTGTTCAGGGGGAATATGTTTATATTTATTTTTATAAAGCTTTGCAAATTTTACGGATACTATGTACAATGTTGCAAATGATTACTGAGCCGGCAATCAAAAACTTCCTAAATATGTTTTATTTTGGCTGTCATGTTGGATTTTGTGCTCATATCTACTTTTATTATTTTGCACTGACATAAAATTGTTCTTAGTATATATGAGAACGGAGCGAGCTGCTGAGGTACATGATCTCACTTGACACTTATGTTTCAATAGTACATTAACTTTTTGTCTTTAATATGTTTGAAATGTATTTCATTTACTATTATTTATTTTGCAAATTATATTACCCATTGATGGAACTGATACTCTGCTCCCCCTTCTGATGTTTTAAGCCGCGTGTCCTTTTTGGCACATCCACCGATAGTCTCTGCAATATGAACCTGACGAGGTGCCATGAGTAAGGCATAAAATGTGTTGTCCTTGTGTCAATATCAAATTAAACTATTTTCTACCTGTATCATATTTTCCATTGGATGTGATTATACAGATAAAACCCAGTGCCAGCAAACCCTATCTTAGCAGTGGATGCCCAAAATAAGATATCCTGCCCGTGTATGAACAGTGCATTAAAAGAGGCATAGATACTCATGGCAAAAGCTTTGCCTCTATACAAATCTCGAATGAGTACAGACAGAATTTTATATACTGTTTAGGTCATAGGTGTATAAGAAGGACATAGCTGAGCTACCACAGGTGCAGTGGTGGTTGACCAAGTTGGCATGGGGAATGAGTGTATTGTCTTACCAAGATGGGTTATCAAACGAGTTTATTTAGCTTGGAAAAAAATGGTCTAGGTGAAATTTAGCACCCATGTACAGTATGTGAATAGACATTATAGAGAACTCTTGCATGATCTTTTTACTTTTAGGAACCATGACAATGGGCATCCTCTACATCTAGACAAATTTTTCACCATTGTCATAGATGGGGACTCTTTACTGTAAGAGCGGTGAAACTATGGAACTCACTTCCAAGGGGGCGTCCTCTATGTCGAGAAGAAGACGGTTTCTACATAAACATAGAAGGCGATTCTTTACTGTAAGAGTAATTAGACTGCATAACTCTCTGCTAGAGGAACTAGACATGAAGAACTCACTAAAAGAGTTCAAAAGGTCCTGGATGCATTTCTGGAGTGTAATAATATAAGTTATAGTGACAAGGATTCTGGAAAAGGGTCGTTGATCCAAGAAATTATTCTGCTTGTAGAGAATGCATTTTTTGCCTTAAATGTAGACAATTGGCTTCTAACCCATAGGGTTTTTGACTTCCTCTGGATCAACACTATAGCACAATAGCCGTAACTGGATGACATACTGTATGCCTTTTTCATGTCACAGTTCACACTGCATTCCCTGCCACCGACCGTGGGCGTTCCCGTTCCACTGCTGGCGTCCCGATCTTGTCCCTGTTGTGCTCCTAGTTCATACTGGGGCTCCCATTCCGGAAAGCGGGCATAGCCAGGTCCCGTCTGTGTCGCATGCAGTTACCTCTGTTGCGGTAGCCTCTCCAGCCCCGGCGTCCACTCTCAGGTTTGACTCACCAATCTTCGCTTCTGCTCCATGGCATCCATTGCATGCACGTGTCCTCTATGGCCTGCGTGTGGCAGCGCTCAGTGATTTAATGGGACAGTACCCAATTACCTGGCCAATGCCCTGTGACCTCCTTGGATTTAAGGAACTTCCTACCTCTTCTCCAGGGTCAGTTCATTGGTGCTTTTCAGTGATCCTGACCCCTGGCTGCTATATGCTTGCTGCTACCAGTTTTACCTATGTTAACCCCTGGCTTACCAGAGCGTTTCCTTTTGCTATTGCCTGCCGCTGTACCTCTGCTGTTATCTGTCGCAATACCTGTCCGTTACCTGCCTGGGACTATGCTACCTGTCTACGGATACCTGTCTGCTGTGAACCATTACTTCTGTCTGTGCCTGCTGACCTACATCCGGTACTTGGACAGTCAACATGAGTAGCCACGTCAGGGGTAGTGACTTGGTGTTCCCTTCAGCTAAGTCTGTCCAGAGTTGCGGCGGTCTCCAGTGAAGGCCGGGAGCCCCTTATACTTCGCTCCCTAGCGTGGTCTGCCATACTATCTTCGCTCGTGGTGATCCAAAAGATCCACAAATAATTATGTCCACCACGTCAGTCCCCACTGACCCACTAGATCGTTATGTTCCGAACTGATCTGCTGGTTTTCAGATTTACAAACTGTGGGGATAGGTATGAAAACTGTTTGGGTCTAAGACTTTATCTGATGCTTAAAGCAACAGATCAGAGCTCCTCTTTCATTTCATCTAGCGCTCTGAAAAAATAAATAGGGAGCTCTGATTGGTTGCTCTGGGCAAAAAAAGAGTTAGACCGAGACAGTGTTCATACATGTGGCCCTATTTAACAGTGTAAGATGTTTTGATGCTGGATGTAGAAGGTCTTAGATGACTTTCTTGAAAAAAATATTATAGGTTAATGGTACTAGAATCAGGAGATGAGATGTTGATCCAGGGTTTTAGTCTGGCTGCCATCTTCTGGTCTGGGGCAGTTGGTATCTGCATCAGTATTTTTTTTTCCTTCTTCTGGATCAACAGTGTAAAGTTCTTAGATTTTCTTAATGGACCTGAATCTTTTTGTAACCATATCAACTAAGTAACAAGTTTTAATTCGGAGCAACACCTGGGCAATGAGTGTTAGTAACTTTCATACATCTTAACATCATTCAACTGATTTTTGCTACCATAAATAACATGCTATGTTTTCACAACACTTCGAAAAACATTATGTAAGTCATCTCCTTTAATAGATCTAAGGTTATGAATTCCTCGCTGCTACCCATTGAGTGTTAATGTATTTAAACTGCTGCCAACTTCCATGCCAACAAACACCAATTGACGTCAGATCTACTGTGTTAATCTGCAGGGACATTGTAGAATAAATTCAAACATAAAACAAAGCATAATGTTTTTAAAAGGTTATTTTGGAGTAATAGTGCATTCATGACTGTGGACAAGTGTTGTAAGAAAATCCATAAAATTACAGAAAAAAATCATGCAAAATATAAAATGTGAATAGAAATAGTTTTTTTTTTAAGTTGATATGTGTGATTTGTTCTTTAGCTAATGCAAGTAAGATAAACATTTGCCATTATCATATATATATATATATATAAATATATATTATATAATATAAATATAATATATAGTATGTGGATCCAACGCAGTGGTAGTAGAAATAAAACGTCCGCGACACACGTTGAACACTTTTGGCTTTTATTTAGCCACAGTTCATATAGGGAAAATAAGACAACACACTTAACTTCACCTTTAAAAAAAAACGTAAAAAAACCACAGTTCAGTGAAATAACCAAAGAACCCTGGGTTCAGTCCTCCCCCAGCTTAGGGGAATTTTGGGTACAGGGTAGATTGCGGGCCGGACACAACCTTTCCACCTTTCCTCTCAGTCAACCAAACACCTGACTGAGCCCCACCCCCCCCTGATTCTCCAAACTTCCTCCCCTTAAGACCCCGGGCCCAAAAACCCCGGGGCCAAAACCCTTTGGAGCACCCACCCACCCTCCCTTTTTTGGACTGCCCCAATAAAACCTTTCCCCCGGATCCCCCGCACTAGCCGTCATACAAACAAAAATAAACCAAATGTCAGTACCCTAGCAAAACTACAACCGCTAGCAGGGCTTATTTCCCCGAGATCAAAAACCCTGGGTTACACTATCTGCCTTCCCAGGACAGAACCCGGGATCCTTACATCCCCCTTTCCCTCCCCCAAAAGGGCCCGGGTTTTTTGGGAAACCTTCAGTCCACCAGCCCGGTTTTACTTTGAGGGGGGCCTCTGCTTTCCCCCCTGCACTTTGCCGGGGCCAATTTTTCCTACGTGAACAAAAAACCCTGAAAAGGGCCAAGGGGGAAACTCAATTTCCCCGGTTTTTTTTTTTTTTTTTTTTTTTTTTTTTTTTTTAACCCCTTTTTTCCCCGGGATTTTTTTTTTTTTTTTTTTTTTTTTTTTTTTCCCATTATCTCAATTACCCTTTTTTTTTTTTTCCTGAATCCCCCTTTTTTTTTTTTTTTTTTTGATTGGGGGGAAAAGGGTCAATACTAGCCTGAATTTTTTTTTCCCTAACGGGTTAGTACCGAGGGGGGCCCAATTTCCCAAACTTTAGGGCCCAAAAATTCCTTTTAAAAGATGGAAATTTTTCCCCCTCTGAAAGGGTCCAGTTTCCAAATTAAAATTTAAGACCACAGGTGCTCTTCCCCGTTCAAAAACCGGGGACTTTAAGGGGCCCCCCCCAGACCTACAAGCCCCAGGGGCAAAACTTTCTGTCCCCAAAAAATTTCCAGGGAGAACCCGGGGGCAACCAACACCGGGAAAGGGCTTTCCCCTCTGCCCTGGGGACCATTTAAAATCAGGGCTACTTGGCCCCCTTTAGTTTAAGTCTTTCAGTGGCACGGCTATTTCCGCGAATTTTGGGGGTTAAAACCCTCCTTTTAGAACCCCACGATTCCCAAAAAGGGCCCTACCGCTTCTTGGTGGGGGGGCGGGGCCAAAATTTGAATGGGGCTTTCTCCCTTTTTTAAATTTTGGGGGTTTAAATTCCCCCATGACCAAATTAATGGAAACCCCAGGTATCAATTTTCCCTCCACCCCCAAAGGGCCCAAAAAAACCTTTTTTTTTAATTGTAAACCCCGGTTTCCCCCGCGGGGAGTCCAATTGGGGCCTTTGGGCCCTTTTACTAAATTACCCCCCCCACCCATGACAAAAGTTTACAATGCAATGCCCACAAAGAAAGGGCAGCTTTCCCCCTTCCAAATTGGGGACAAGGACTTGACCAGGGCTCTCTGAAATGGGCTGGGGCCCCCTGAAAAACCCAAAAGGCAAGCGGACATATTGGAACAACCCATCCAAAGTAGAGAAAGCCGTCTTTTTTTTGCGCCCCTTGGACAGGGGATCTCCCAAATATACTTTTGTGAGGCCCAAGGTTGCTAATAAACTTTTGCCGGCCCAAATTTGTCGTTTAACCCCTCTCCCCGGGGCAACCATCTACTGTGGAAAAACTTCGGGGGAATTTTGGCAAAATTTTTTTTTGGGAAAAACCCTCCCAAAAACCCCATTTGGGAAATTGGCACTAAACCATGGGACGGGGCCCCAACCCACTCCTTGGACCTCTCAACCCCCCTGGGCCCAACCCATTTTTTGTACTTCTTTAGAGATAAACCCCCCCGGTTCCTAAATTTAAAAAGGTTTTTGGGTTTTATTTCACAAACGTAAGAATCTAAATTGCCTATCACCTTTTACAACCGGGGCGTTTTTTTTGGGGAAGGGGGAAAGGTTTTAAAAATTTTTCTGCAATAGTATTTCTACATTGTTGTTTTTGGGAGGGCGGGGGGGTCCCTAAATTTTTTTCCCCGGCTTTTTTTGTCGGTCCCATTTGGGTCCCCCCAGGCAAGGCCCCTCAGGGCGTCTCTCTGTTTCCCAGGTTTTTAAACAGTTTTTGCCCAGGGTAAATTTTGGAAAGGGGTTTTTCCTTTTCCCCTTTGGGGGAACCCTAAAAATTGACCTCCCCCCCCTTTTTCCACTATTTTCATAGGACCCCTTCCACTTAGCAGGAATTTTGCTCTCAATGGGGGGAAACTAAAAATAGAAACCCCGATCACCGGGTTTAAAAAGTGCCTGATCCGGGGGCCCAATTATAAAACCCGGGCCGGGTTTTTCTTGTGCCTGGAGTGAGCCTTTTGACAATTGGAAACATTTTGGGACATCCTTTGCCTTCATTTTGGGCCCCAACTCCATTACATTTCTTAGGGGGCCCGTGCCCTTCACTCTCCCAAGTTTCCTTGGCCACTCAAAGAGACCCCTAGGAGGGCCCGCCCAAACCCCAAAAAAAGCTCAAAGGGTAAAAACCCTGGGAGATTGGGGTACCTCTCAAATTGAAAACAGAAAAATGGGAAATTTGGGCAGCCCCCAATCCCGCCTACCCTTTCTCAAAACCACCCTTCCTCACCTTGGCCTTAAAGGGGTCTTGTCGAAAAGCGCTCAACAAACCCCGTTTTTGAGGATGGTAGCCCAATTTGCGCATTTTTGAAACCCTTTTAAAACACCTGCCAACAGCTCCCTTTTCCCTTTGACATAAAAGGGGTTCCCTGACCCGGGTAAATGTTTCTCCTTAGGAATTCCTTTTCAGAGAAAGGACATAAGCATCCCCTTGGCGATTTTCGGAGGGGGTTGGTTCCAAAAAGGGGAATTTGCTTCAGGGAAAACGGGTAAAAAAATCAAAAATAAACCAATATAAACAAAATGGCCTCTTGCTGATTTTAACAAACCGGCCCCTACCAATCCCTCCCTATCCTATCAAAGGGGGGAACCTCTATATTGGAAATGGACCAGGGCTCTGGAAAAAGGGCAACTGGGGGGGTTTACCTGGCAGGTGGGAAAAAGGATTTGGCATAAACCTTGTTTTTCCCGGGTAGCCCCGGGGGCCAAAATAACCTTGGGTTTTACCCCCAACATTTTTTTCTGCCCAAAATTTTGGCCCCCCCCAAAACAAAATTGGAGTGGGCCATTTTCCCCAAACCAAACCCCTTTAAAGGGGACCAAACTAAAAATTTCCCACCCCCCTCTTCCAAAATTTTTGGCCCCCCCCCTTTAAAAAATTAGGTTGTGATTTAGGGCAAATTTGGGGTAACCAAACCCCTTTTCTCCCAACACCCGGGGAAACCCCTTGAGGACCGTAAATTTTTCCCTTTGAGCCCCTTTTAGGGTCAAGCCCCTTGATTTGGGCGGGTTCCCCCAAAATTTTTTGCCGGGAAAACCCCCCAAAACAAAAAACTTTTCTTCTTGGGGAACCCCTTTCCCATTGTCCCCCCCCCCAGGGACCAGAAAGGGAAACTCGGGCCTTTTTGGGTTCCCCCAATTTCTTTTTCCAGGCACCCGGGGTTGACCGGGCAGAGCGGTTTTTTTTGCCACTTGTCCCAAAATAAAGGTCCCACGCCCCCCCAATAACATCATGTAATATTTCTTTGCAAAACCCCAAGCATTTGGGGAAAAAAAAATTTCCCCCAAAACCCTTTCTCCGGGTTTAACCTAGCCATTTGGGAAAAACCCTTTTTCCCCCAAATACATGTCCCCCCCATTTTCTTCCCGGGGATCAACAAATTTTGGGAGCGAGCTGAGATCAGGGTGACCAAAACCCCTAGTCCCAATAGCCCCAGAAAACCATAAGGGCCAAATTCACTAAAAATTTAAAAAATTTTTTTTTTCCCCCCTTTTTTTTGAAAACCGCACGCTTTTTTGGCAAAGAAAGAACTGGGGCGGTCTTAGAGCAGCCCCAATGGGTTTTTTCCAGTGAGAGGGCACTGGGTGGCTAAATGCCCGGGTTTTGGCCCCGACATCTCCAGCATATAATACTACGGGGGATCTCCCTTTGGGCACTGGGTCTGGGGCCCCCCCTGGCCTTGGCATGACCCCCCGGGGGAGTCTTGGGCCCCCCTTTTTTTATTTCCCAGTCCCTTTTCCCCCTCCCAGTATGGGGGTTTCAGGCCCCCCGGTGCCCCCAGGGATTTCCCCCATAGCAATTTAAACCCCCTCTACCATCCCACCAAGGGCATCCCGCCGTTTTGGGGGTCAAACCCCGTTCAACCCACACTGTAAAAGAATTCCGGGAAACGATTGCAAAAAATCGGTCCATAAACCCCCCGCTCCACCATTTGGGGGCTGGGGAGGGGAAATTCGGGCTTCAGCCCTTTTTTTGGGCCAGATGCAACAAGCAAATAGCTGAACCTGGAGGCTTTGCCCACTTTACCCCAGTGTTTTTTACCCTAAAAACCGCGGGCCGGGGCCCAAAGTCACACCAAGACCGCCGGATCTCTGTTTTTAAAATTTTGGGAAAAATTCCTTACAATCTGTAAGGCAAGGGCGTATTAGGGGCCCTTTTTTGGGGGTCTTTCCCTCCCGAGACGGGGCCACCCCCTCAGGGCCCCTTGCCCGGGGGAATTGGCCCCCCGGTTTTGGCCCACATCGTTCAAACATGGTTTAGGAACGCCTCAAATTCATCTTCCGGGGTCATCTTCTTTAAAGGGGTTCCCCCGAACCTTTCCCCCTGGGCCCCATTCCCCCAACACATGAAAGGGGGAGCTGGATTTTTCCGGGGGCCCCTACTGCAATTTCCCTTTTTTATGGGCCATCCCGTTGCTCACTTTCTGCGCCTTTCAGGGGGTTTAGTTAATTACCTTCTCGCGTTCCCGGGGCCTGGTCACGGGCCTGCATGGCTTTTTCCCCCCTGAGCTTTCTTTTTGCTGTGGCTTTTGGTTTTCCTTTCTGCAATTCACCTAACCAGGTGCTTAATTCTCCTCCATATACAGTTGTAGCTTGGCTCTTGCTGCTTTTACCCCCGGCATACACACGGATCTTTTTTGGGCCCCCGGGGGCCAACCAAACCCACTTTGTTGGGGGGATTCCCAACTCAGGGGAGGGGGAGAAAAATAAACTGGGGGGGGGGGTTTTGGTTTTATAAAAAATTTGGCCCAAATGGAAAAACTTTTGGGCTTTTAAAAAAGCACAGTTCATTAGGAAAATAAGACAACACAGCTTAACTTTTACCTTGAAACTAAACAAAAACAGTTTTAAAATTTTTGTATAACCCCACAGTACCCTTTGGGTTTAGTCCCCCACCCATCTTAGAGGAAATTTGGGGAAAACGGTTTAAAATTTTCAGGCCGGACACAAACCTTTCCCCCCTTTTCCCCCATCCGAACCAAACCACTGACCCGAGCACCACACCCCCCTGAATTTTTCCCAAAAATTCCTGCCTTAAGTAGGCCTTGGGCCCAAAAACCTTTGGGGCCCATACCTGGGAAAGCAGCCCCCCCACCCGGGTCTTTGGGACTGCTCCCAATAAAAGCCTGGCCCCGATCGACCGGAAATTTTGCAGTCCCTTACACAAAAATAAAACCCAAAAGTCAGTACCCCCAGCAAAAACTGACAACGGGAACAGGCTTTAATTTTTCCCGGATCAGGAACCCGGCACACGTAACTGGGCCCTCCAGGATGGCACCCTTTTTCCTTTTCCCTTAAAAAAAAATATAAAATATATAATATATTTTATATAAAAATAAAAATAAAATAAAAATAAAAATATATTTTATGTTGGGGTGTTTTTTGAGTGTGTGTTTAAAAATATATGTACATATATATTCAAAAACAGTGCGGCGACTTTTTTGAGGGAAAAAATACTTTCCCCTAGAAAGCTCTTTTTTGTGACTATAGGGACGCATGGAAGATGCGTTTTCCCCCGAGTGCCTTGACTCGTTTAAAAGGGGGAAACCCAAAAGCCGTGTGTCATTTGCCCTATGCGCCCGAACCCTTGTATTTTAAAACGGGTTTTCCAAAAACCGCTTTGTTTCTGGGGCGTTAAAAATTTCCCGAGTTTGGCAGAGAGCAGGGGGGGTTTGGGGCCCCCCCCATGCCCCAGTTTAGGGGGGCCAAAGGGCCCATAAAAACCGGGTTCCCGGCAGGGCCGCAAGGCGGTTTGGGGGAATGCTACAAGCCACATTGTAAGTAGCCTGGTTACTGTGGGTTCGGTCTCTGTACAAGAGGCACTGAGTTTTTGTCTCTTTTGAATTTAGGCCCTTAATTTTTTTAGTTTTTTAAGGGTCAGGGCCGAAACAAGGGTTTTTTTTTTTGCATTTTTGCCTGACATTAAGGCTGTGTTTTTTTTGTTACCCTTCAAAAAACCCAGGCTTTGCCGGACTTGGGGGCCCCTTTTTTTAAAAACCCGTGGGCCCTGTCTCTTTTCTGACAAAGCCCAGGCCCCATTACCTAACGGGGATTTCTAAACCCCCCAAAATAAAATATAATTGGGTTTATCAGATTTAATTTTTCAGTTTTCTTGGCATTTTTTTAAAACTGCAGCCACAAAAAAAAACACAATTTTAAAACTAAAGTAGTGGTTTGAAGCTGCATTGCCCTTAGAAGTATTGAAAATCCATTAAATCTTTTAGATTTTCAATTCTTATATTAGGGCGCAAAAAACCCCCCAAAACCCAAAAGTTTTAAAACTTTTTTATGGTTTTTGGTTTTTAAAAAAACCAACACATTTTACTTGGGGAGACTTTGAAACAAGTTGTGTAGCAAATCTGCAACACCGGGGTACAGTGAGAAGCAAAAGGTTTCATACCCCCCCTTTAAATTTTTTCCTCTTATTTGAATGTTACCCGCCATAAAAATTAAATGTATTTTATTGAAAAATTTTTTGTTTATAGAGCCCAAAACAAAGGGGCAAGGTTTTTTAAATTTTAAAAAAGAAACATGCGTTTCCCCAAAAATTTTTTAAAATTAAAAAAAATGACAAGGGTTTAATGGGATAAAGGGAATTTAACCCAGCTCTTCAAAAAAAAACCATATTTGGGAGACCACACTAAATTTTTTCCGTGGACAGATTCTCACACCCGGGGCTGATTGGGCTCCTGCAGCCCCCCCCAAAGGGGGACCCTGGCCCTCTTGGCTACTTCCTCTAAATTTGTGCTTTCCTTTTCGGGCTTTTAGTTTGGGACAAACCTGTCTTGGTAGGTTAGCATTTTTGGGCCCCGCTGCCTTTCCCTTTTTGGATGAAAGGATTTAACAGTGCTCCGTGAAATAATACAAGCTTGGGTTTTTTTTTTTTTTTTTTTTTTAAAACTATCCCTCAATACATTTTTTCCCACAGCCCTTTTTTCCCCGAGCTCTCTTTTTGTTTCCTTTTTTTTCATTTATGCTGTTTTTTCACTAATGGGTTTTCCCAAAAAAAAAAAACCCGACGCCTTCCAAAAAAAACTATAGTTTTATCGAGAATAAAAATTTCATACAAAACTACTTTTTTTCACTAATGAAGTTGGGCTAATTTTGAGGTAACAAGTAAAAAAGGGCGAAAACATATGCATCCACTTTTCAGTTTTTTTTAAATTTCAGAAATTTTGTAAAAGCACAATCTTCTTTGCACTTTATAAATACTCGCTCCTTTGTGTTGCAATATCACAAAAAAAAATCAAAAAAAAGCATTTTTAAAATTTTTTGGTGTTAAATTTTAGAAAAAGAGGAACAGTTTAAGTGGTAGGAAGACTTTGCAACTCGCGAACCTAAATTTAGACAATCCCCAAAATAAAAGGTAAAAACTTGGGCAAGGCTCTCTTCTCACTTTTGGGCTTAGGCCTATACAATGGGCGACATGTATGAAAGGGCTTTTTGCCTTTTTCTGGTGTAAAATACGCCAAATGTGAGAGGGTTTTTTCCTAAATTCTGAAAGTTTTGGGGCTTCAAAAAAACATGCTTGCAACATTATGCCCAACTCCCCACTTTTTAAAAGGGGCCCCAAAAATGTGGGGGTTTTCTGGGGCGTGTCTCCCAATATTTAGGGCACATTTATGAATGGTCTTTGGGAAATCTAAATCGCCCTTTCTGCTCCCAACCCGGCATTTTTTATTTCACTGTGTCTTTCCTGAGCCGAGGAGAAAAAAGTGGGCTAAATTTGCCATTTTGGGAAAAAAATTTTCCCATTTCTCAACTTACCCCCAGTACAATAATAAAAATTTAATTTTTTGTGAAAATCAAAAAATATAGAAAATTAGATGATAAATTTTAAAAAAAAATAAAAAAAAAAAATTTTTATGATATTTTTAAAAATAAAAATTAACTCCATAAAATGTATTTAAGATTTATCTAATCCCAAAAATTTAAATTTTTAAAATTAAATAATATAAATTATTAAAACCAATACAAAACTATCATAAATTCCCCCCCTCTCAAACGTTTTAAAATTTTTTGAATTACGTAGTGTTATCAGTGATTACAAACACATCATAGAAGGCTAGAAATAAAATAAAAGGTGAAGAGCATGTCAGTGAATAGAAACTATAATAGTGACCTTGCATGTTACACCACAAGTCTCAGTGAGACCTGTGGTGTGCTGGCTATTGCTGTATGTCAAATACATGTTTGGTGCATTACTATTGCATGTTCCAAAGTTCTGTAATGCACCAAACACACAGGCAAACTTTAGATGCAATGTATGAGTGCACAAAAACGACTTTCAGAGATTCAGGCGCATCATACACTGAAAATAGACAGTAAGGGCGACATGTATGAAAGGGTTTGTTACCCTTTTTCTGGCGTACAATGCACCTAACTGAGCCGGCTACGATGTCTAATGCGCCTAATGTATGTGTTAGTAAGACTTGTTCGTAAGACTCAACACTTTCGAATGCACCTAATATGAGGGGGTGTTCTGGGGGGGTGTCGTACTACACTCTTAATATTAGACACATATATGAATGTGGTTCGGCAAAGTTAGGCGCATTACTGATCTGACAGGCAGACCTATTTCAATGTGGTCTCCCTGAGCCTGAGCCGAAGTGGAGCTAGATTTGCTGTAAGGGGCAAACATGTCCAATATTTCTCAACTTACACCAGTACAATAATAAAAAGTAATTTCTAATAATTATCAAACTATACAAAATAAAATTATTTAAATTTAATAATAAATGTTATCATATAAAATTAATAAAAAATGTATAATATCCCAAAAATCTAAAAAAAAAACTCCTATAAAATGCATTTACAGTTAATAGAATCTAAAACTAATTTTACATTAAATAACCCACTGATGATGTTGTTCAGATTTTTAAAATTTTAATTTTGACTACATTAAATTTGAAATTTATTTTTGCTGCTCTCACCCTTTATTCCACATATGGCAAGAGCCAGCACAGGTATTGCTGGGACCTGTGGTCCTACAAGCAGGATCAGTACCATAGTTTCTATTCACTGACATACTATTCTAATTACTTTTCTCTTATTTCCAGCCTATCTATTGCCTTTAAACATGTTTGGGACATTACTTATGTGTCTAAGTTCCGTAATGCACCAAACATATAGGTGAGGCGCAATGAACTTTACACACCATTTATGAATGCATAAAAACCACTCGACTTTTCACTTAGACGTGCCTTCCTTCATACATTTCGCCCTAAGAATAAAATTGCCTTCTTTCATATATGTCTACCAATGTATTCATGTAAGAAAAAAACAGCTAT